>JAUMHD010004444.1:0-13926 GCA_032359135.1 Ulvella scutata
CACACACACACACACACACACACACACACACACACACACACACACACACACACACACACACACACACACACACAATGTACAAAGCAATTGAGCCGGACCTGCATTATTTGACACATGCAGATGCACACCATCACAACAGTACTCAGAGCGCCAGATGCATTTTGGTGCTTGGTGCAGGCGTCCTCCCCTTCCCCCCGCTTCCGCCTCTGACCCCACAACTCCACGTCCGCTGCAAACACTGGTTTACTCCGGATCGGCTCGCCCCCACCAGGTGCAAAATGCCGCTGCCGAAGTAAGTTTGTGCGTCGGCGGCAGCTCTTGGCTCACTCACACCTGGCGACATGCTTCCAGCTCTCTGTCTCACCTTATTCATCTCTGCAGGGGCTGGCTCATGTGCGACATAGCAAAGTTCTGGCTTCTACGCGTCCACTCTCACAGAATTGAGGCATAGTTGTACCGTGGGGCAGGGAGCATATGTTTATAGAAGCATGCATGTGAGGCACCACCAGGACATACCTTCACTACGTTACCAAGCAAGCCAACAACGGCTTGACCCAGGTCAATCTGGCCAGCACGCTGCAGAACTTCATGCCGCAGGGTGATCGGAGCAAGGAGCTTTTGTGCTTTGTAAAAAGCTGTGTACAGTACAGGAAGTTACTGACAAAGGGACTGACGATCCACAACTGGTGCTCGGTGCTCCTCACATGCGATACTCATCTCCTGCACCCAGGTCTTCAACGCAGCAATCTGGCTCAGCTGTGCAATAGCGCATGCCAGGGTAGCTGATGCCACTTCATGCACCATCGCATGTAACCACCAGCTGCGCTTGTGCACAATCTGCACCGCACCCTGATCAACCTGTTGCACAGCAGCGCCTTGCTCTGCTGCGAGGATAAGTTTCAAGTGCTCATTCGAACAGCTGGCTACCAGGCTGTCGTACTTCTTCTTCCTGAGGCACTCGAGCACCAGAGAATACAGCCTCTCTCTCTCTCTCTCTCTCTCTCTCTCTCTCTCTTGCTTGTTGGGCAATAGCATACGCTGCCTGTGCTTGGACCCAAACTTGACGCCCCAGTCCCCAACATACTCTGTTCCTATTGCCGAGGCTACCTTCAACTTGTCCCGGGGGCATGAGATGGTTATTCCATCTGCCACCATGTGCCTGTAGGGTTCTTCACAGTGACATCGTAGACACTCTGTGCACTTAACGAGCAGGCTGTGTGGCTAAGCAGCACAGCAACAAAGATCAAGCACTAGGTAGTTAAAGTCTTCGAGTGGTCAGGTGTTTGTGAAACGAGGCTGTAGTGTGAACGAGCAGGAAGCAAGGCTAAGCAGCACAGCAACAAAGATCAAGCACTAATCGATTAAAGTGTTCGAATGGCACTGATTGTGACAGTTGAGTGGCAGAGCAGGGCACTGGTGCAGGAACGAGTGGTCAGGCGTGTGAAACGAGGCTGCGGTGTTAACGAGCAGGCAGCAAGGCTAAGCAGCACAGCAACAAAGATCAAGCACTAGGTAGTTAAAGTCTTCGAGTGGTCAGGTGTTTGTGACTGGTGACTGGCAGAGCAGGGCACCGGTGCAGGAACGAGTGGTCAGGCGTGTGAAACGAGGCTGTAGTGTTAAAGAGCAGGCTGTGTGGCGAAGCAGCACAGCAACAAAGATCAAGCACTAGGTAGTTAAAGTCTTCGAGTGGTCAGGTGTTTGTGAAACGAGGCTGTAGTGGTAACGAGCAGGCAGCAAGGTTAAGCAGCACGGCAGCAAAGATCAAGCACTAATGAATTAAAGTGTTCGAGACTACACCAGCTTCGCGACCCAGGCACAGCTCAGATCGGCATCAGTACCATGCACCTTCTCTACCGGGCAACAACACAACGCAGGCATATCATACAAAGGCCACCTAGGGCCAGCCATAAGGGCCGAAGCCACCTGCGGGGGAGCGAGCTGCTGGACCAAAATGCGTTGGGTGGCCGGAAGGCTGAGCAGGAGGGCCGTTTGGTGGTTGGCCCCAGGTGCGAGAGTGTTGGCCTGAGGGGGCCAAGTGGTGGGTCAGGTGAGGGAGGGGGGGGGCGGGAGCGGGTGCGCTGGGGTGCTGTGGCGCAGCATGGAATGCAGGGGCTGGGGCTGGGGGCGGCTGCTGGGGCAGCTGAGCCATCAGCTTGCTGTAGATTGTCCACTTGCCGCTATCGGGCGTGATTGCGCACCAATGGCAATCGGTGCGCCTGCAGCTGTCAAGATATGCCTGCTGCCGCAGACACGCGGCAAACCACCGTAATCAGTACTGTTGATCGCGAATGAACCGAGCCAGCTCGGTTGGGACCACCTGGTGGGAAGTCGGTGGTGCGGTGTTGCGCCCAGCGCGCCTGTCCTGGGATGGGGCCACCGAGGCGTGGGAGGGTGGGGGCGCCTGTGGTGGCTGATGCTGCATGTGAAGCATAGAATCCCTGGAATTTGCAATGCTGTTTCGCATCTGCTTGAGGTCGTGGTTGGCATGCTCTGCCAGCCACCTTTCCAGCTCCCGCGATGCAGTGCTCAGTGCGAGCAGTCATTTTTGCTCGTGCAGAGACTCCCGCAGCAAAGCTTTCAGGCCCTGGGCCTCAAACATCTGAATTGTGCCGTATTTGAGGTGCCCGAACTCCTCCTGGAGCACCTCTACACGAGTCCAGGCGAGGTCGGTGCTCTCCGCTAGCGAGGTGAGCGAGTGATGCGAGTCCCAGAACTCCCACTGAGCCTGAGCGAGCTCGACCGCCGCGGCAATATTGCACGCATAGCCCACACCGGATTCGGGGGCAAGGAAGCGAGCGGCCGTCGTAGACAAATTTTGTGCGCCTCTTTTCACTGCTGTCAGCCACTTGAGCCACATGTCCTCAACAGCTGTTGTGAACACGGCTCCTGCTGCAGGAGGCCCTGTCGCTGGCACAGCTTGGGTGGGCTGTAGTAGTCCAGGGAGTAGTGACATGATCGCGTTGGACAGCACTTTCTGCATGGCGGGGGGCTCCGTCACTGCGAGGGGCTGCCTATGCATAGCACTTGCTATAGCGGCCTTTATAGTACCCACTGCCACAGGCGCCACAGTGGCACGTGCGCAGGCAGGCACAGAGTGGGGTCCACGTATGTAACCCACATGCACGAGGTGCACAGTGAGGGCCAAAACCTCGCACGAGACGCAAGAAACGCCCACCTTGCAACCCTCTTGCAAGGTGGGCTGGTGCAGAGGTGGGTGCCCTTCAGTTTTTGGGATGTATAGATATTTTTTCATGGAACATGTCAAGCTGGAAAAAACAGGTGTGTATTTCTGTGTCGCGCCACTATCGATGTAACTTTCTCATCAACATGATCACAACAGCATGGCTGCTTCTGCACTAGATAGTGTACTCAGTGCTACATGTGACTCAGCAAGTGTTGCTGTTAAAAGCTGCTAGAGCCTACTGAACCGTTTTGGTGGGGCTGTAGTAATACACTGTGACACTAGTACCTGCAGTGAAGCAGGTTTCCATGCATTTGTATCTGCGTGCACAGCACTGCCTCTCAGCAATCTCATGACTACAATAATCTGTCCACAGCTTCACAGATGTGCTGCTACCCTGACGCACAGCTTACACAGCAGCTTGTCCCTGGCTGAGGTAGCTAGGCTTATTGTGGTCGGATGAGGCATGCCATAGTTCCTGAATGCGCCCTTGGTCGCATGCAAACCAAAGGATCTATCTTCAATCCGAGCAGGTAGCTGAGGGAAAGGCATCGCCTTCAAGGCAACAACACGTTAAAAAATGCATAGCAGACCGCCGTGCTAGTTCGACCCCGCCTGTGCGCGCGCCAGCTGCATGTAAGCCCCGCCAGCGCCCTTCTGCATGAGCTCCTCATGCGTACCCTCCTCCAGCACCACCCCCCGCTGAACAACTGCAATCTTGTCAGCATTGCGCACAGTTGTAAGGCGATGCGCGATCACGATGGATGTCCTGCCGACCATCAGCTTGTCCAATGCACCCTGCACATTTACAACTCCATCACTGTCCCTGGACAAGCACAGCTATATGGGTGAGCCACGTCACCCATTCTTTTGAAAGCGAATGTGATAATCATTTGCGCAGAACCGCTGCATAACGCAATGCCCACACGCACATGCAAGATTGTGGTGTGGTCACGATGCTTCACAACCAGGAGCTGCACACCTGCACTAGGCTTTCACTCTCAGCATCCAGCGCACTGGTAGCCTCGTCCAGCAGCAGCACGCGAGGGTCTTTCAGGACAGCGCGGGCAATGGCAATGCGCTGCTTCTGCCCCCCGCTGAGAGAGATGCCCCCACCCTCACCCAACAGCGTCCCGTACTGGTCAGGCTGCTTCTCGATGAAGTCAACAGCATTGGCAATTTCACATGCACTGCGAATCTCAAGCATAGTTGCATCAGGCTTGCCCAACCGGAGGTTCTCAAGGATGGTTCCATTGAACAGCGCAGGCTCTTGGCTGACCAGCCCCACTTGGCGTCGCAGCCACTGGATATCCAGCGAGCGGATGTCCAGGCCGTCAAGGTAAATGGAGCCACTCTTCACATCATAGAAGCGCTCCACAAGATTCACAATCGTGCTCTTGCCGCTGCCGCTCTCCCCGACTAGCGCTGTCACCTTGCCAGCAGGTATCACTAGGGAGAAGTGTGAGAACACAGGCACATCTGGCCGCGTAGGATAGGCAAACGTGACGTCTTTGAGCTCAATGAGCCCATCGACAGCACTGGTAGGCCGCTCGCCCTCGCTGACACTGGGGTCGATCAGAGACTGACGGTCGACGACTGCACATGTACAGCCCCATCAAAAACCGATAAAGAGAATCGTTGAGTTCACTGCTCGTAACAGGCTGCTCACTGCTGGATCTTGCAGTCCTGGTACCGAACTGCTCACTGCTGCCTGACAGAACTTCGATACATACAGGCCATATCAGAGGCAGAAGAGATAGGAGGGCGCCCACCTCTGAACACACGAGCCACAGCCTTGGAACCCTTGGAGACGTCGGGGAAAGCCATCTGTGCCTGGCTGACGCCCATCGTGGCCAGAAGAATGGCAAAGAACACCTTGAGAGTGTCTTCAAGGTTCATTTCTCCCTTTTCAACAAGAGTGCCCCCGTACCAGAATGCGAAAGCATAAACCCAGAACATGATTCCCTGCCCAAATCCAAGCGCCGCACCAGAGGCGATGGCATTGTACAGTGATTGCTTGTTTGGCTTGGCTAGGAGGCTGTTGTAGAGGGACACCACCCGGCTCTGGAGGTTGTAGGACTGCACAGTGCGTAGGGCTTGCACACTCTCGTATGCAGTCTGATTGGCAGTGTCAAAGAGACTTTCGGAGCCATTGCTGAGCCCTGCACATGTGAATAGCATAACGAAAACAATCGTGTCGGCTCGCCCAGTTTATGCAATCAAAGTACCAACTGTGCACAGGTGAAGTGGACGCCACTCAGCAGTAGTGCTGAGAGAACAATGCGGCGGGGACAGTAACACAGATGCTCCTTCCTCGGCACCTTCCTAAACATTGGATATGTGATCCCTGCGCCTTGTTACTCTCCTGTTGCGTGCTCTATAGTCCTGTGCTCCTGTGTTGTAATGGGCCAATAGAAAAGCATTCGTTGTCTCCTATGACGATCAACGTTGCCGGTTCGAGTCCGGCCTGGACCAGTCATGAGCATCACAGTAAGTACTGTACGTGTTCCACTTGTATACAAACCTGTGACTGCAAGCATCACATGGCAGACGAAGAACAAACAGCACGAGGTCCCAACAGTCTCCATTAATACGAGGTGTCTGTCAAACCTTTGTTTCTGTGTATCATACCGTCCATAGCATATACTCTGCACTACCGAACATCACATGTAGTAGTCCTGATTCATGCAAACTCTGGAGTCGTGTAGCGCAGAAAAACACAGTAAACAAAGGAAGCACGCGCGCGATCGAAATGATACCGGGGGGAGTGGCGACTGGCTGTTATGTTGCAAAAGGGGCTGAAAGAGACTTGGGGGCATGCCCCCCACTAACTGGGGGGTGCGCTGCCAGGCGTGGAACACAAGTAGAAAATCTCAGTACACCTACAAAAGCACGTGCGCGATCGATATGGTACCGGGGGGACTGGCGACTGGCTATTATGTTGCAAAAGGGGCTGAAAGAGACTTGGGGGCATGCTGAAGATGCATGCAAGACTGCTTCGCACAGGCCACAGCCAGCCACCACAAAAACACACACCTGTGAAGAATTTCATCTGCATATACGACGAGAAGCCCAGCAGAGGTAGAGCACATGTCATAACCAGCGTCATCTTCCATCCACTAGTGAAGGCCACAACGTAGCCAAAGACCATGGTTGCGATATTCTGCACTCCGATGCCAAGAACATCCGCCACTGCGCCACGCACTGCTGGAGCATCTGAAGAGAGCCTGGAAGTCAGTGCGCCAGAGGTGTTGGAGTCGAGATCAAACCAGCCAATCTCTTGGCGCAGGACTGCCTTGAAGAACATCACACGGACACGGGTTGCCAGGTTTGCACCAACCAGGCCAAAGCACAGCCCCTGCACCACACAGGAGCACAGATCAAGCACACTTCAGGTTCCTGTGGCAAGAGCTATCAACTATCTAGACCCTGCAACCCGCACCCTCCACCAGGAACACACAGGCGGGAATGTGGCGTGCGTGTGTGTGTGCTGCGAGGCGGTCTGTAATATAAGCGTGATGGTGTACACTTCCACTGGCATGCAGAGGCTCTGCCAATGGGGCGTTCAAAGTGTCACTGTGTAGGGTCCTGGCTGGTGGCGATGAAGCGAACGCACCGAGACGCTGGCGAGGATGAATTGTGCAGCTCCCAAGCCCCAGAAGAGGATACAGAACCGAAGGATTTTGGAGGGTGCCTCGTCAGGCATCAGGGCGGCGATCAAAGAGGACAGAATGATCGCGAACGATGGCATGACACATCCGACTCCAGCGGACGCTAGGACTCCCAGCAGGATGTAAGGCCACTCCCCCTTGTTCAAGCTGAGGAGGCGCCCGAAGCCGACCTTGATGTTCTTCTCTTCCTCTGTCTGCATGCCACTGTCGCATCAACACACACTCTGCACTGGACATCACAGAACATTGCACTGTTATTGCAGCCATGTTTCACTCATTAGAGCGTTGCCATTGAAACCCTACAACACCAAATAGAACAAATGGATGAGACACGTGTGTTGCAACACAGCCAGAAGAAAACAACACATTGCCTGACAAGGAGGGAGGGGATGGTTTGAAGGGGGCAACGACATGTGCTGCTCTGGACAACTGCAGCGCATACCAACTCGTCTTCCTCCTCTTCCTCTCCACTACCGGCGATTTTCTTCTCAGACGTCAGTGATTTTTTGCTGCCAAGGCCATTCTTGCTGTCCTCCACTTTCGTACTGCCCTGCTTAGACATCTCATTGGCAGCGGCCTCCTCTGCCAGCTCAGCATCTTTCTTCACAATATCTTCCAGATCCACCACGGACAACTGGTCGTTGCGGTCCGTGGCCGCCTCTTGAAGCGCAACTAGGGAGTGGTACACGGACTCGGTGTTGCTCCAGAGCTCTGCGTGTGATCCTTCCTCTACCACACTTCCAGCCTGCACAGGCAGTCTCCTTGATACCTCGTTTTGGATCAACAGATGACACCAACATGTGTAGAAGTAGATGGCAACTACCCTGAAACTCGGTATCTGGCTTGCTGTGGTCGCACACTGACCCTGTGCGACCACAGCAAGTCCCTTCTGCTTACAGCCGAGGCTCTCCAAGCTTCCTTGCACAACACACCAAGGTGCACTGCAGGTTGTGGCGCAAATGACATACCTGGAGCACAGCAATCTTGTCTGCATTGCGAATGGTGGATAGGCGGTGGGCGACCACGATGGAGGTGCGGCCGGTGGCGAGGCGCTCAAGGGCACTCTGCACGAGGCGCTCGCTCACAGTGTCCAGCGCGCTGGTGGCCTCATCGAGCAGCAACAAGCGCGGGTTCTTGAGCAGCGCGCGCGCAATCGCAATGCGCTGCTTCTGGCCACCGCTGAGTTGCACTCCTTTTTCACCAACCTGCACAGGTGTGGCTGGGATTACATGCAGCCCCCCAAATCTCTAATCTTCCTACGACAATGGTATGCTCCACACAGGCAGGAAATTTCAGAGTGTGCTAGCAGGGCATTCTTGAAACTGCAGAAACAGGGGGGGGGAGGGTACTTTGGTATTGAACTTCTCAGGAAGCCTGCGGACGAAGCTCTCGGCATTGGCAGCAGCCGCAGCTACCTCAATCTCCCGGTCGGTTGCTCCGGGCTTGCCCATGGCAATGTTCTCTTTGATGGTCGTGGCGAACAGTGTTGGCTCTTGGCTCACCAGCCCGACCTGGTCACGGTACCAACCAAGAGACAGATTGCGGAGGTCTACACCATCCACGCTGACCGATCCAGATGAAGGGTCGTAGAAGCGTTGCAGCAGTTGTATCACTGTGGACTTGCCGCATCCTGACGGGCCAACCAGTGCAGCGGTCCGTCCAGCATCAATGTGAAGCGTGAGGCTGCGGAAAACCTGGACATCTGCCCTGGCTGGGTATGCAAATGCCACCTCCTGGATGTCCACCGCTCCCTGCAAGGGCAACATTCGGATTACGCAGAGAGACACGTCCGGTACGCAGTACTATGCTTGAAATGTTGCCCCTTGGGGCCATGAGCGGCTTCTCAGGTGATCTCAATGCACACTGCATGCTACAAGTGAGTGCCCTGGCAGGAACTCTCTGGTACATCACAACCGGCGCCGGACTAGTACCTTCATCGTTGCAGCTGGAATGATTCCCTGTGCCTCAACATCAATTGAGGGCTTGCGGTCGATCACCTTGCGCAGGTGGTAGCCAGCAGAGCGCCCTGTAACAGGCCCAAGCCTCATGGGTGTCACATGATTGCATGTGTGTGTGTGTGTGTGTGTGTGTGTGACAGCGAGACAGAAGTACGCAGCAAGGTTGCTCAGGGTGCACGGATATGTAGCGTACCAGTTGAAAATGCTCCAAAGTTGGGGGCAGCTTGCCCTAGCGAGAAGCCAGCAATGATGGCCCCGAAGATGACGTTCATGACCCTCCCTGCAGAGTAGTCAGAGTCTTGTTCGCGCACAAGCCTGCCGGCATACCAGAAGGCAACACCATACCTGCATAACAATTGAAAACTGTCATCGAAGAACATTCGTACTGCGCCAAGGTCCCAGGGGCCCCGCTGTGAAGATATGCCAGATTGTGTATTTCTGAGACAGCATGTGCGCCACAAAGTCACCATATACAGTGCTGGTTGGCAGTATGATGGTATAGCTCTGCAGTATTAGGCATAAGTGGCACCAAGGGGGCGGGATAGGGAGAGCCTTACGTGACGAACACAACGCCATTGACAAACCCAGAAGCCATTCCACTGTAGGTGGACATCTGCACAGAGATCTCGCGGGGGTAGCCTAAGAGGTCAGTGAACTTCTGCAGCACCCCTTGCTCAGCCTGGAAGGATTGAACTGTGCGCATGTTGACGATGGCCTGGCTTGAGACTCCATTCGCTTTGGAGAACGCTGAGGATTGCTTGGTGGCCCCCCAAGTCGTTAGCTTCGCTAGAACAACACCAGCCAAAGCGATCAAAGGCATCAAAGCAATCATGACAAGAGCGAGCTTCCAGCCTCGAACAATGGCCATGATCAAGGCGGCAATCACCGTGACGATGTGGTGGATTGCATTGCTTACTTTCTCTGAGATTGCATTCTGTACCGCCGTGCAGTCTGCATTCAGACCGGAAACCACATCTCCAGACGTCAGCTCGGTGTCATAGTGTGGAATGTCTTGATGCAGAGCAGCATGAAGATATCTCTGTCTCCACTTGGAAGCGATGCGGGCGCCTGCATCAAAGTTGTATGTGGTGAGATGTAGGCTTCACTGCTGCATCAAATAAGTATCAGCCACGACTGATTCCGGTGGAAGGCAGAGGATCACTAGTAAATACATACCGTGCAAGATGAGCAGGCATCCACACACCTGACCACATGAACATTGCTGTCTCGAAGAAGTGTGCCACCAACGTTGCACAGCCCAAGTATGTGAACCAGAGAGTAACAGTTCTCACCTCTTCTTTGACGTTACCTCCAGCCAAAGCATCAACAAGCTGCAGGGCAGCTGGTGCCTCAAAACCATCAACACACCAATGAACACGCGCACACTATCATGCAAGCAATATCGTGCCAGGCAGATGGTACAGAAAAAGGGACTGTCACTTTCTTGCCAATCAATGCAAAACGCTTTTGCTTGATGCCCTGTGCGTAGCCAGCACGTATCGCCCCTCAGAACATTGCTTTGTAACTGTGGCTTGTATCCTGGTCAACCCAACGAGATGAGCAGGTTTAGTTTCATTCAACACGATCAAGTGCAACTTCCAGATACAGGTGAGAGTTTGAGACAATGAACTGCGGTGATGGCATAGCTGTATCGAATAGTCCACTTGCGGTGTTCAAAATGGTGTGGCAGGTGTCACTGATATCCATGGGATAAACACAAGTTCGTATGCACAAATAAATGAATATCCAAACCTAGAAACGTTTGCGCAGCCGCGTCAGAGGCGGAAGCGTACATCACCGAACACCAGAGAAAACGCTGGGAATATGAGACCGTTCACGGCCGCTCCTGCAGTACAACAACCATATATGCATGCTTCAAAGTGCATAAACAACGTGTATATGTGTGCTCACAGTGTGTGGCACACCTACAACGCCCACTATGAGAGCTGCGATGTCAAGGGCATCTGAGCCCTGATACAAGCTGATCCAGCTTACAACCTGCTCGCTTGTCTTCTTCTCATCACCACCCACATCAACTGAACCACTCAATGTGTCCATAGGCTTTGAATGCCCTTCTTTTAGTTGCTCTGGCATCGCTTGGTATGTAGCACGGTGAGACAACCAACTGCGCGACACCACACTGCAGGATGTGGCGTCTCACGGAAGTATGTAATAGCAGCCGATGGAGGTTGGTGTCTTAATTACCAAACAGGATTGATGCCAGGACATGTACCACACTTACTGGCCTCCATACATCCATGTATGGCTCCAGCAGTCGCACGTGTTCACGATCATGAGCAGGTCGCTTTTTATGTACATTCTCTTCTGTATATCGCTGGTGTTTCCCAGCTTCATGGCACATCCTCTCTCGTCCATGCGCAACCACGCGATTCAGCAGTAAGGGTTACGGAGGAGGTTGGGGTGACACATGGCTTACGCCGAACATGCATCACCTTCGCAACAAGGGCATGCTGAGCTCGCGCATTCCTACACATAATGGTGATGCATCAGGCAGCCTAGAATTTCAGTATGTCAGAGAGAACACTTGCGGAATCCTTGATCTGGGATCACAGTCACAGGAATGTTCAGTCAGGCTGGATCTGCAGGCAGACACAAGCGGGATCCTTGCCAGTGCACCTGAGTCGAGAATAAACGTCATCAACATCTCACAACATGTCAGATAAAAGATGATCATGCTCGCAGGCATGCTTTTGTGCCGCTCTGGTGGTGATGTGTGCTTGCTTTGGTTGTGTTTGGTTGTGTTTGGTGGCTTTGTCACCAGGCTCACCCTTACTTAACGAAGTGCTGCCTCTTTTCTGATACACGTTTGCCAGTTTTCTATTCGGTACGGACATAGTCTTGGATTCCAGAATTTGGGTGTACCACTGATAACTCAGCGAGGTTGGTACCAGTGATCACCAAGTCGGCTAAGTGTCGCATAAATAAGCGACACAATTTCACGCGAGGAGAAATAAGCGAGAAAAAAGGGGGTGCATCCGGCTCGCGAAGCGAGCCGTGTCACGAGCGAAGCGAGCAAAAAAAATGTTTTGTGGCAATTGTCGCTTCATAGCCGATACATATTTCAACAGCGTACGCCTATGTCGGCTACGAAGAGACACAAAATTCGGTGGGATGCTCCATGTATCGCTTGTATGTTTGTAACCATGGGTGGAAAACGGGATGTTGCCGGTGGTCCGGCTAAGGGCACCAGCACCTTGACAAGTATTTTTGCCAAGCGAGCACGATTAGACTCTGAGCAGCCGATTACGATTGATAGTGAACCCGATAATGTGCCTACTGGTGTCGATCTTGACCCTGGGCCTAGCACTAGGACGTCACTTGAGCTGCTGGATGTGGATACCCCTGTTGTCGAGCTGTTGCCCTCATGATCATCGAGAGCTCGATGATCATGAGGGCAAACGGAAGCGATGTCGTCTTGAACAGGATCATCCTGCGCTTGTTTATTTTGAATTCAAGACTTTTCGAAAGGATACGCGCACGGTTTTGTTCTATCGCTGCCTGGCTTGCGACGATGGGAAGACTGAGAAGTGGGTAGAGTTCAAGTCAGACACCGCGTTGAAACATATTGGCAAGAGCTTCGATGCCAAAGGCACCTTAGTGGACCGAAACGATCGCCACCGTGGCAGTTTGCACAACGCGAAAGTGAAAGTCTACGAAGATGCGCTGAAGACCTCCGCGAAGCCTGGTATGGCATCTCACGAGCGCTCCATTGTCACATATGTGTATCATTCGAATGTCATACGAACTGTACATGTGATGAATATGCACATGTAGATCAACTGTTGGCTACTTTGAACGCGTCCACGATCAGAGCAGACAAGGATCTTAGAGCAATTCACTCTGGGTTGGTCTGGACACTGTTGCATGGCAGACCCATGACATGTTTCCAGCAACTCAACGAGTTTGCGAGCGTTAACAATTGGGGGCCTCGCAAGGGGTGGTCGCAATCTTCTGGCTGGTGTGCTGTACAAGGAGTGGTGTCTGTTGTGATCGACAGCACCGCAGACCTGCTTGCCCAGGCACCATTTCTTGGATTCTCATTGGACGAGTCTACAGACACTTCAGGTGCAGTTCTGTTTCTGATCACTATGCAGCTAAACTTGTATCCCAGTACATCTAGATTATTGTATTTCACTCTGAATCCAAGCGCACACGGTGTCTATTCGCGCAGGGCATAGTCGTATGAGCATCCACGTGTACTTCGTCCACGACTGGCAGCGTCGGTCTGCTCTTATTGCCTTCCCCAAGCTTGAGGAGCGGCCGTCTGCAGAGCACATCACCGAGGTGCTCCGCGGCCAACTACTTGAGCGAACAATGCTGACGCCCACTCAGCTGTCCCGCAAGATTGTATTGGTTGCCGCTGATGGCGCCAGTACACTCCCGGGATCCTCGAGCGGTGTGCTTCTAAGGGCTCGCGAGAGCTTTTCGCCATGGGCGCTACAGCTTCACTGTATGGCCCATCGAATAGACCTCTGCGCGGAGGCAATCGACGATCACGCAACAGCCGCTGCAGTTACAAGCCTTTTAAGGTCACGCTACGCGTTGTGTGCCCGCTCTCCCAATCGGTCGCAGCTTCTGAAGTTGAACCAGCAGAATCTAGGCCTGCCGCAGCATGTTATGCTCGGAGATGTCGCAACACGCTGGATCTCGCACTATGCTCCACTGGAGCGAGTTCTTGCTCAAATACCCGCACTAATGCTCACCGCAGAGGATATTCAGGATGGCAAGGCAGGGAATTCTGCAACAGCAGCAGATATCCCTTCTACAGCGAATCACGAACTACAATACACTTGTAGCTGCTGCTGCAATGCAGCCACTTCTACTACCGCTGCAGTTGATAATAAAAAAGCTGCAATCCGTAGATGCCTACATTATAGATTTGATTGATTCTGTTGTTGCAACCACCAAGAAGATTGAATCCTTGTATGATGGGCTGACAGGTTTTGCTGGTTCAGACTTCATTTTGTACTTACAGCTCATCGGCAATGCGTTGCGGGCGGGCGCTGCCGCGCACCCTCGGCATGTGACTTGTGCCACTGACTTTCGCAATGCGTTCAACACCATCTCTCGCGAGGCGGTACTTGCAGCCGTTGCA
>JAUMHD010004455.1:0-13920 GCA_032359135.1 Ulvella scutata
AGCATGGTCATATTGAGGGCGGGTGTGATCGGGGCCCTGGCGGTGGTGTTCTTGATGCTCGTGGCCTTCGATGTCATGAACATCGAGGCAAACGGCCCAGCGTTGAGGTCTGGCTACAGTCACTTGAAGAACGGTGTGATCCTTGCCATCCCTGAGGCCAGTATTGAGGTGGCTGCCACACGCCACAAGTGTACTGAACATGGCTGCCTTGAACATGGCTGTTGAACATGGCTGCCACACGCCACAAGTGTGTTGAACAGCCAGTCTATTGTAACCACTGGACATCTGAGCTCAGGTGTCCAGTGATTGAAGTAGACTGGCTATGCTCAACAGTGTTTGCATCGATAGGAGGTAGGAGGGATGCACTGGAAAGAAACCCAGCCAGAATCAAGGCAGCTAGGGGCAAGGGCAAGTGGAGCAAGTAAAAAAGCAAGTCAACAAGCAGGTAAAACAAGCAAGAGCGAGAGGAGCAAGTAAACAAGCAAGTAAACAAGCAAGTAAACGGGCAAGTGCAAGCAAGTAAACACGCAAGAGTGAGAGGAGCAAGTAGAACACACTCCTCCAGTGCCTGGTAGCTGCCACCATGACATCATACATGGGCTCGACGATCACACATCAGTGTATGGCCATACACTGATATCTGGCCAAGAACCAACATACCATGATGAACTCATGCAGGTACCTCACGAGTATTTATTTTCCATCAGTCCATAGAATAGCCATGGATTGTTATTTGGGTACTTGTGCATACACTGATGGTCTATGCAAAGGCTCCTTAAACTTTCACATTCAGTGGCCGGACAATTTCCAGTAGTTGCCCTCACAATTCTGCACAAAGCGTGCTGATAAAAGTCATGCATGTTTCCTCTCACTGTTTTAGTTCTGGGCCATTCACTGTGTCTTCGGCTTGATAGCAAGCTGGGATAATGTACCAGCACACACTGTTACCGGTTCTTGCACTGACAGCATTCTTTCAGAGTGACTTGCTGAGTTAACGATCTTCTGCTGTGCCATGTGATGGCTGTCCGTCTGTAACTTTCTCCATATCAGGCAGTAGAATAGAAATCAAATGCTGGGAAACACTTTCGTGATGGTGCTGTTGTGCTATTCGAGTGAAGTGGTGGATGTTTTGTGTTAGTTGCTTTTGGCTATTTGGGTTCATGCCTATTTACTACCATTCCGGTTTGTAAGGTGGAGGCAGTAGAATAGAAATCACATGCAATTTTGTTTATAGACATCGCACACAACAATAGTAATCACATGCCCTGGCTCGTGGTCGTGCCATTGTGTTTCGTCATTACTGTCGCAGTTTGGCTAAGAGTGATGCTAAAGACCTTTGTGATGGTCCTGTTCTGCCATTCGAGTGAAGTGTGTTAGTTGATTTGGCTATGTGGTTTCATGCCTATTGACTTCCTTTCCGGTTTGTAAAAGTAATCGCATGCAACATTTTCTAAAACAAGTATGCAACTTGTTTCAATAAAAATAACGCTCAGAGTTGCATTCAGAGGCGGCGCCCTCTGTGGAGGTCAGCAACAGCGACTCATCAACAGTCGAAAAGGTCATCACCCAAAAGGTGGAGAAATCTTGGAAGTCCCCAGTGGCTCAGGTGCGCCTTCTTGTACCCTCCCGCTTTCAAACCCTTCTTTGCTGCTTCATGCATGCATCACATGCATGTTCTTGTAAGCGTATGCATGCCCTGGGATGAGAACTGGGTTGTTTTGGGATTTGTGTTTAGCATTTCTTCTCTCTTCATACAACTGGTGCATGCATGCAGAAGTATGCGTTCAAAATGCATGAACCAGCATCTCTTGAGCCGAATGATATGCCCTGGTGCCCGGGGCTTCGGAGAGTGGACTTCAAACCTGTGAACGAAACTTTGAAATACTTGTTCATTTTGGGTGCGCAAAAGGCCGGCACCACATGGCTACACTGGGCGGTAGCCAGCCACCCCGCATTCATAACACCGACTCGTGTATTCAGGTATGTATGCTGCTCGTGCATTGTCGACTTGGTACCATGCACTAATCTGGTGCTGCCAGTTGCCATGTCAATGTTCTTGCCGCCCTGCTGGAAAGGGGAGCACTAAACCTAGCTGTGGTACTGGATTACCTAATCAAGGGTTCCTGTACCCAAGCTTTCTGTGAGAGTTGTTGCTCTGGTTCCTTTACAAACCAGAAAGGAAGTGATAAGCACGAGACGAAAGTAGTGAACATGCATGAACCAAGGTATTATTTTGTCTCTGGTGGTACAGGAGCCATTCTATGGAGTTATGCCTGTAACTGTACACATCTTTTGTCTCTGAGTCTTACAAACCGGAAAGTGTTGTCTTTGAGTAAATAACAAGCGGCCAAGGCCACATGTGCGCAACTCCGGCAAGTTCACGGATAAGAAAGGTACGCCCTGGGGGCGAAAAAAAGTTTTGAGTGTTGTTTCGTAATTTACAAACCTGAAAGGTAGTAAATAGAGTGTTGTTTCTATTGCAGGGGGGACGGGAAGAAAGAAGCCAGATTCTTCAATGCTTATCCACAAGGTCGCAGCGAAGACTTTATGGCTCTGTTTCCAAAACCGAAGCAGGAAGACCTTCGGAACAAAGTGTTTCTGGAATCTTCTCCTTGGAATTTGTATTCTCCGGCTGTTGCACCCAGGATGAAGCAGATGATCCCACAAGCCAAGTTTGTGGTTGTTCTCAGGGTGAGTTCTCACTACGAACTCTTTGTATGAAGATTACGTAATCCACAAACCCAGGCATGCATTTCACGAGTGTTTACAGCAGCAAGGACGCTAGGCCCGCATAGCAGCAAATGCACACAGCAAGGGCACTGGAAGTTTGTGAGTCATGCTGCCAGTGTAATCCTTTTGTGGCAGTCTGATGTCGCCTTCACGATTCTGATCTGAGACCTTTTTCTCCCGGCCCTTTTGATCCCGCGATTTATTACTCCTTCCTCTTGAATCTTTTCAACCGGCAAAAGAAACATCGGCTTCTCGTCCCCACGGTTGTTGCATGAGCTGAATGATGCGGTAGCCAAAACATATGAGAAAACTTGTACAAACCCAATCTTCGAACAGCGATGGCAACAAAAACAGTACGGAAACAGTTTCTGATTTACGAAGGACAGGCGTTGAGTTGCTGGTACATGAGCCATTCTATGGAGTTGTGCGGCATAACTCCATAGAATACAGGCATAAGTTACAGGCATAACTTTACACACTATGTACAAAGGACACAGTTGTGCAGGATCCAGTCGGCCGCACAGTGTCCTCCCACAACATGGTTAGAGGGCGCTTCAAGGAGTGTCAGGCGAAGGAGAAGAAGGACCCCCAAGCAAGGGCATGCTTCTACAACCCCGGCACTCTTCTGGAGATGGTTCACGCACATCGAGACATGAAATTCACGTGGCCTGGAGACATCTCTGGCTGCAATTTCAACAAAACGGTGTGGCTGCCGCGTTCAAAGTCAATTGCAGAGTTGTTGGAGAGTTCCGTCGAGTTTTTTTGTTTTTTTCCGAGCAGTTTTGGTTGCGCGATTATTTCGTCACCTGCAGACCGTGTGGCCAATCGCATTCAAGTTTCTCTACTCTATTCGAATCTATTCAAAGTCTCAACGTTGTTCTCTATTTGAATACATTCGAAGTCTTTTCGAATACCTACCCATTGTCAACACAGCTGTGCACACGTGATCCGTCCATGGTGCTCCCGCCAGGCAGTCACTACGCAGGGTTCACACCGAGATCTCACAGCTCCCAGGAGATACCACACCAGCACAGTTCACATATTACTTGCTCTGCGGAGCTCCGGCGTTATGTGGCTACAGGGGCCTCAACGGTACGGCATGTGGCTACAGGTGGAAAATGTGGACAAGCGCAGATCGTGGGGGGACTGCTGGCGATGCGACCACTTCGTTGTTAACTGCGACAGGCTCACCAAAGGAGAGGTCAAGGCTCTGGGGGGCTGCAAGCAAGACATGTTGCCCCATGCCGAAGCACACCTCCCCGTCATGCATATGGGGCTGTATGCTGCCCAGCTGGCCTGGTGGCTATCCTTCTTCCCCCCCGAATCATTCCTGGTCTTCACCCGCGAGCAGCTGCTTGCTCCTGACCGTGCTGTTCCGGTATGATGCATGTGCTACATGCATGCATGTTTGCACTGCGTAATCGACGCAGCTCCAACGATGCAGCTCCAAAGTCTTGATCCAGCCATCGCCTTGAATCCACCAAGCTGATTAGGTGTTTGTATGCCCTGAGTGTTTGTATGCCGCAACGTCTGGAAGTGCTTCGTGGCTCTCTGCTTTTCAGGCGGCAGGATGCTCGATCCCTCTTGCATGACCTTCTTGGAGGCCCATTTTCGAATTGAGTCTTGGTCGCTGTGCAATCTTTGGCAGCAGCAGTGGCTACTGGTGGTGTGTAGTGGCTACTGGTGGTGTGTAGTGGCTACTGGTGGTGTGTAGTGGTTCCTGGTGGTGTGTATTGGCTACTGGTGGTGTGTAGTGGCTACTGGTGGCGCCCAGTAGTGTGCCTTGGTGTGCGGTGGTCTGCTGATGCATCACGATGGGGCCGGTGGCTACAAGTGGCCTGCTCACAGTCCTATTGCAGATATAATGCATATCCTACATGCATGCTTCCTTGTGTGCAGGCTTTGAACAGCATTCTGGACCACGTGGGCCTTGATGAGTCATCAGGAGTCAGGCGGTACAACCCTGAGGAGGTGGGGGAAGTGAAGGGCTTCATAGGCAAGTACTCAGGTGTGTGCTGCACCCCCACCACCTTGCCTGTGTTTCTATTTGGGTCCTTGCCCTATCATTGCCTTTCAGGCTTGTCACACAAACTATAGTACTTGGTGCTGCTGCGGTGCTTCACCCACACAGTCAGCCACACCAGTCACTCTCATGCATCCTGCTTCTGGTTGCTTGCACGCTTGAAGCCATCTTGCGCATCAGACCGTTAATGCAGAAAGTGACGCAGGGGGCATGAGTGAGGAGGACCAGCAGGCGCTGAAGGAGCTGGCGCAGTTCTTCAAGAGGCCCAACCAGGACCTGCAGACCCTCATGGACACCTTCTTTCCACATGCAGGCTTCAAGGGCTTCACGTGCGCTGCCCCCCTCTCCCCCACCCTCCGATCCCCCTAGTGACCCCCCCCCCATGTCCCCCCTTTCAACGCTGTTGAGAGTGCGCTAGTGACTTAAGACTTCAGAAAAGAAAAACTTGATCTTCGCTTTGGCGCTGACTGTGTATTTTGTGTTGCATATTTATGAATGTATATGGGAACCATATTTGGGTTCATGCCTATTCACTGCCTTTCCGGTTTGTAACAGGTGGAAACCATATTTTTCGGTGTGCCCTGCCCGCTGGCCACCCCTAGCCACCTCGGGGAGCCTTGACTGGCCATTTGAACCCCTCCCTTGTCCTTTTCATGATGTGATGTTCCACATGGCTACAAGGGTTTCAGCCAGCGGTAGCTATCGATGCGAGTGGCTTCGAGTGTTCAAGAGCGCTGGGGCGTTTTGTTTTTCACTACATATTTGTTGTGAAATTCGAGTGAAGACGCACATTCTGATTTTCTACATGTTTTCTTGGTATTGAAGTTTCCCCCTGTCCTAATTGAACTCCTGCGATTGTTGCCGTTCACACTGCAAACCACATGTTGTCATGCATGCAGGCCAGAGTACACAGACAAACAAGAGGACGCTGGAAAGAACTAGAGCATCTATCCGGAGCCTTGCTGCACCGTGATTACTGCGCCCTTGTAGCCACTCATGCCTCCCTCACGCAGCCCTGCAGGAGCAAGCTTGCGCTGCTTACTGTGTCAGTGGCACTCAGTGTGCACAATTCAAACAGCTCGCATTGGCAAAGGAAGCCCGTGATACTGGCCATATTTATCATATTCTTCAGCCCCTGCTATTGTGCATGCATGCTGGCAGAGGATGGCACGGCCGAGGCATACATAATATGTGTCAGCATTTTGCAGCAATAGTGGGTGGTATGGGCCTGTTACTGAGTTTTAACTGCGCTGGTCAGGAGTGCACCGACACGTGTGTCTTCCTTGTAACATTGGGGGCACCTGCATTACTGCAGCACGGGTACAGTGGATCAGATGTTTTCGCGTCTGATCATTTGGTTCCTCGCCCTCTTGCTGCTTTTGTTTTTCGCACTGCATAGTTGTCAGGCCACAGGACAGGTAGGCGGCCAGGGGTATCATTCTTGACAACTTGTGAGGCCCTGTCAGGCAAACAAATATTCTTCTGCTGCCCTCTCACCGGGTGGTGATCCAAGGCTGGATCCAAAGCCGAGTTCCACTGCCCCTCACCCCAGAAAATGAGACACACAGAAATACAGAGAGAGAGAGAGCGGAAATAATACTGATCCTGACAATAATACTGAACCCAGATAATCATTCGCCCGGAATAACCATGACCCCGGATCATCATGAAATGTTACATGCAACACCCCTGAAAACGACTGCTACAAATTACTTCGCCACCATAATTCTTTCCCTATCCCTGCACGCTGCTCCTGGCAGGCAGGCACGTGTTGTTTTACAAATAGCCAATACCAACCAATGTCCCCGTCCGTTCACTATGTCCCTACAAAAAGAGAGAGAAAATGTTACTTTCTACTATGTCCCTTCGCTGCTTTTGGCTGTTTGGGACCCAAACTTTGGGTTCATGCCCATTCACTACTACCTTTCCGGTATGTAAAAGGTGTGTCAAACTTACAGGCATAACTCCATAGAACGGCTCATGTACCAGCAAATCAGCGCATGCGGTTATGTAAAAGGCACTATGTCCCTGTCAGGCAGGAGCTACCTCAGAGGCCCAAAGAGTTCCTCCCAGCGTCTCTCGTTCGCAGCCACTTGGAAGAGCCTCAGGGCGTCGATCATGTGCACGCCTAACTCAATCTTCGCCGCATGCATGCGCGCGTGCTGCGCCTGCACCGCACGCTGCGCGTGTTATGATTTTGGAAGAAAAACCGCGCAAGTAAAGCACTCAAATGTGCTGTAATGTAGGTTTAATAACGGTATAATGTGTTCATACTTCGCAGTCAAGTGGCACAACATGTACAGCACCGTCATACTTATTCCACGGTCATGGTGTGCGCTGTGATGCACTCATGCATGCGCCACGCTTGAGGTCAACATAAAATTGTATTTTTTTGTGCATAATTTTGAACATGCCCCTTCAACCTTATAAACCGGAAAATTATTCACATGCATCATGGAATCATGGTAGGCATAGAAGTATTGACAAACCGGAAAGATAGTGAATAGACATGACCCAAAACAGCCAACAGCAACTGACACAGAATAGCCACCACTGCAATCGAAAGGCGCTCTCCTGTTGGCTGATTAGGATGCTTCTGGGTTGCGAAAACTGTTATACACAAAAAAAAACTGTTTCACACACCTCTGAAAATTGAGATCAGCGTAGCACACACCTCTGTTAACAACCAGCAAGGCACCAGCAGAAACGCGCGGCAATCCTGCAGCAAGTATGCATCAAGTCGGTGCACCTCCCGAAGCTTCACCAGAGCCTTCTCAACTTCCCTCATTCTCTCCCCATGCATGCCCAAAAACTCCACCACCGGAAACGTCCTGTGAGAATTCTGCGTGATGGAACCCGGTGCAGAAGCTTCTGGAATGTTCAGAGAACCCCAGCCCCCTTGGATGCACGAACTACTTCCCGTGGTATCCACAGCTGACCCCAGGCGGCCACCGCTGCTGCCAGTGGTCTTGAAGTTGGAACCCTGGTAGCCACAATTTAGATGTTTTAGATCCTGAATAACATCACGAGGTGTGTCGCAAGCTCGCGAGGTTGTGTGTGTGGGTGTGGAGTGGACGCCCCCTACGCCACCCTGCGCACCCCCCCACCGGCAGGGGGCATCAGCTGCAGCCGCCCCATCATCAACGGCGCATGCCGCATAGGCCGCAATCGCAGCCGGAACAGCAGTGGCTACAGGTGCAGTACATGTAGCCACATCAGCACGCGCAGGTGACGCATGCGCGCATGCTAGATCTCCTCCGGAGCGCATGGGGTGTGCGAGATTATACTGGTCCCCCAACACCACGTAAACCTGGGTGGCTACAGGGGGACTCTGCGCCAAGGGGGGCTTGCTTGGGTCGGTTGTCCCCGGAAACCGGGGGTCCACAATCCACATTCCCCGCGGGCTGTCCTCACCTGCAGCTCACAGCGGCGTTCTGCAAGCTCACCAAGCCAAGGCCTTTGTTTATAAATCTGCATCCCCTGCCTTGTCTAATTACGTAACTACTAATAAGTAGGCCTGTGCCAATATACGGAGGGCATGTGAGATTGTACAGATGGTAGTTGAGAAAACGTATACTGTCGTATATCATCCTTTAGATGGGGATTTCGACACTCTTTTACGGGCACTACACCCCCAAGAATCTTGAATTTGTTAGGTGTGTTGCAATATACGATATGGCTCATGCAGAATCGTATATTGGCACAGCTCTACTTATAAGGCACAAAGCGAAGGCCGTGTGCTGTCAACTTGAACTCATGCATGAGGCCTCGTACCTTCCTCAACGTCCTCTTCAGCAGAACATTCTGCCGCAGAAGCTTCTCCAGTGGCTTCTGTGGCATCCTGCGGTGTGCAGGCACCATGTGCCTTGTCTCCATCTGCCGCGTCACATGCATGCACTGCATGCATTGCCACGACGCTTTTCGAAGAACCTGTTTCAGACCATCAGGGCGGTGATGAAAGAGGAGAAAGCAGTGAGGGGGAGTGTCGTGTAGTTACATGGAACATTCTAGTTAGATGGAACATTCCTGAATGCTTGGGACTGTTTCTTGGGTGTGTTGCCTGATACTTAAGTCATGCGTATTGCCTGTTACTTAATCATACTTAAATCATACTGGTGATCACTGCACACAAGCAGAGCACCGCTGCACAGATGTCCCAAAACTTGCCGAAACATTTTGAAAATATTTGTGAAAAAACAAAAAGATGAACAATTCAAGTCCTACACCAGGCATGTTGTGCCGTTCGAGTGAAGTGGTGGATACGTTGTGTTACATGCTTTTGGCTATTTGGGTTCATGCCTATTCACTGCCTTTCTGGTTTCTGGACAGTCGCTGTGAAGACTCGGTTTTGTTTCGAGTAGAGGAAAAGCGGCAGCAGTCACCTGTAGCCACAAAATCCAGAACTTCAACTGCCGCGCTGTGGCTACAGGGGTGCGCGGCCGTGAGCGCTTGCTGTGCGTCTGCCAGCTCAGCATCCAACCACCGCCGTTGGCGAACCCAGCTGTGCCATTTTTGGGCCATCAGATGCTTTTGGTCTGGAGTTAATTCCAGGTACCGCATCATCTTCATCTGCGCCCGCTCTGCCTGTATTGGCAAGTTGCATCAGAGACACGGTAATCCATTGGGAATTCTTTGTGTAAAGTTACAGGCATAACTCCATAGCATGGCTCATGTACCAGCAAATCATCGATCGCATGCCATTGGAAAGTTAAATCACAGGCACAGTACCGCATTGGAAAGTTGCAACAGATGCACGATAACTCGTACCACGATGACTCATGCAACGTGCAGTCGTACTTGGCCTAACTGGATCGAAAACTGGTTTCACAAAACACCACAGACGAGGCCAAATATGATACTTATTTAACTTGGGTTCGGCTTAGCTTGACCGGCTTGATAAGAGGGATGCCACATGAGTATGTCATGATGGTCATGATACTGTCACGAGGATGTAAATTGAACCATTTTACAGTCAATTGGCCCATGTTACAGTTTTATTAGATGTAAATCGATGGAATTCACATACTTTTTACCTTAACGAGGGCATTAATATCGCAGTTTGGCTAAGAGTACCGGGAAAGACTTTCGTGATGGTGCTGTTGTGCCATTCGAGTGAAGTGGTGGACATTTTGTGTTAGTTGCTTTTGGCTATTCGGGTTCAGACCTATTCACTACCTTTTCAGTGTGAAAAATACCTTCACGATTTATCATGTGGCCTCGCCCTGATGCACGCAGTTGTAGACGAACAAGTTGTCGTGACTGTTCCCTGCGTAGGTGGCTTTGGGACGCCGATACAAGTTTGAGAGTTCGAAGTTTGGCATATGAAATAGTTTAATGGTTTTTAACCCTTTACACATTTCAAATATTTTGGTTTACATCCATTTGAAAAGGTTTTACCATTCGAAATGGTTTTAATTTGAATCTTTTTGATTATGAACTTGAACATGGAATCCTGGCCCAGTTATCAACACGAATGAGGAGGAATGCCAGCGCACCTTGACAATGTCTTTGGGTGTATGCATGACACATATGCGTGCTGTCGTGACCGGTGCAGTCCTCATCATCAGCTCGAATGTGATGCTACCAAAGGATGCAATCTCATGCATGCGCGCAAGCGCCGTGGGCTTTATGTGTTGCGTTTGCAACCCCTGCATACACCACACCTTCATTATTCCGACCGCGAATTCACACTGTGAGTTCACAGTGTATACAAACAACATCGCGCTGCCAAACACAGCTGTTCGTTGTGAATTTCGGCCCTTTCGCAATGCATAATGCTCCCAAAACTCAGAAAATTATACGCATACCTGGCACGTAACAGGTTCGGTCAGGGCTTCATAAAACACTTCTAAAATCTTCTGGAACAGTTCCGCCATTGCGCCATCCAGCAGGTCCCACTGCATTTCCAATCTGCATTCACGCGGGGCGCAGTTTGGTTCTGACTCACTGAGTGGCACCGGTGTGCCTTCAATCCCCTCAGACCCTGTGTGTTCATCGTCTCGCTCTGAATTCCCGCTGCATGCATACGCGTTTTGCTGCGGCATGTCCACCTCCTTATCTCCACTTGATTGGGCCCCGCCTTGTGTGCCTGGGGGGCTACTACGAGCAAGCTTTGAGGTGATATCCTCTAGTGACTTCCATGCAGCATGCATGCACGCCATGCATACTGCGCGCCAGATTCCCAGCGGCAGAAGCTCCCGGTGCCTTTTTAAAAACGGCCGAAACACAGCTTCTACAGCGTTTCGGGCAGCGTATGTTTTGTTCACTCCACATCGAACCACATTCTGTGGCGTGCCAACACTGCAGCATGCATGTGCAGCTGGCGGAATGAGCAGCGATTTCAAATTCAAATTTTCGATCCCACGAGGAGACGCGTCAAGGAGCGTCAGAGTCTGCATGGGAAAGCACAGAGAGGAGAGAATCGGGAGCATGTGTGAAGGGGTCAGAACGTTGTGTGTGGGCAGTTCGTAGTCTGAGTTTTCAGAAGCTTTCAGAAGCTCCTGTTCGAGAAGCAAAAAGAGGGATTCACAGGTCATGGCAGAGGACCCTAGAGAGAGGGATAGGCAGCAGGCGGGTGACGAGGCGCCTGCATGCATGCACAGCAACTGTGGCTACCAGTGATGGCCTGGATGAATTATTGTAATGTCGAATACTGTAGTGCTGAAATAATGAGACATGCATCAACAGCAGTGATGAGGCATGAGTCGAAGTCAAATCTCATTCGCTTTCACAGGATGTCAAGCTTTTGAACAAGAGAGATTAAATTGACAGCGCCAGAGAAAAGGTTTCAAAAAAAGAGAATAACTAGCTAATTTACAAACCGGAAAGGTAGTGAATAAGCATGAAGAACTAGAATTTAAGAGTATTCTGTTGAACAAAGGGCTTTGTAACTATTATGAAGCGCCGTTACTCACACGGTGGGGGTAGGGCATGGGGGGTGAGGGGGGCTTCAAGAATTTATTATAGTAAATACAGTACCATTTCTCTTGCTTTTGGTTACTTGGGTTCATGCCCCATTTTACCTACCGGAAAGGGAGTGCAAAGGCGCTTTTTCTGATTCATATCTGGTGTATTTACAAACTGGAAAGGTAGTAAATAGGCATGAATCCTAATTCCTTATTCTTGTACTGCATAAGAAGAGTTAAAACCCTGAATAAAGGTAGATCGAAAGGGGAAAATGGGTTGAAGTGACAGGCATAACTCCATAGAATCGCTCATGTACCAGCAAATCAACGCATGACAACTTAGCTCGACCTCGCACAAACGCCTCAGCACATGCCACTACCGAAGCAACGCCAGGGAATCAAGCTAACCTCTCTACCCACCTGCTGCACCAAGCCATGACACTGGAGTATAGGGACTGACTCAATCCGAAAACTGAGAAGTTCACAGCGAGAACCAGGTATGAAAGGACAAGGGGGCTTACCGGGGGTGTGGGAAAGGCTCAGCCCCGCTGCCACCTCATAAGGCATCTGGTTGAACCAACACATCTCGTGCAGCTGCGGCTGCAGTGGACTTCGAGCACGCAACGCATGCTGGAGGTCTGCCACTGCGGCAGACAAGACACTGAACGGCCTCGCTGTGCCGTTGCGATGCATGCGGAGCATGTGTTGGTGCATGTAGGGGAGAAGATCCTGGTATCGAAGCCCTGCAACGTGGCTTCTGGTTTGCGTACCGCATGCATCTGGGTGTGTGTCGCCTAGCCAGGTGGCACACACCCGCCAAGGTGTTCGCCCGCCTAGGCCTAGGGCGCGCGAACGCCATGCATGCTTTAACAAGAAAAAAAAAGTAATTGCATACTGCATGCATACCGGATGCATCCCTTACAAACCGGAAAGGTAGTAAATAGGCATGAACCCAAATAGCCAAGCATACCGGATGCAGTATGCATGCGGTTTACGTTTGGTTGTTTGTTTCAAGACTCGCCTTTCGCACGCATCTTTGATGCAGGCTTGCCTGATTGCACATTTCTGCTGCGTATGAATAAACACTTTCGATGCACGCGACAGGTCGCTGCGGTTCTGCACTAAGTTCGAGGCAACTGCAGGCCGCGATGGCTTCGAAATCTCACCTGCGCACACTCGATACGAGCTGATAGGCTTCGGCATCTCGTGCTGTTCCGCCGTCGCAAAGTGTCCACTGCAGCGCCCAGGGCAACGCGGCACCAGTGACTTGCGGCCCTGGCACAGCAAGTCTCCCTGGTACAGTCGATCGCCACCCCCCCCCTCAGGTCCAGCACCCCCACCCCCGCCCCCACCCCCACTACCGGCGGCGCCCAGTGGATGCACCCCCACCCCCTCAGGTCCAGCACCCCCACCCCCATCCCAACTACCGGCGACGGCGGCGGCCTGCCCCCCAACACTGTCATCTCCCAACGCAGCGCGCAGGTGGCTGTGTTGATCTGCCGCCAACTGCAATCCCCCAGAGGCGAGTGAATGGGGAGGTGAAGACTTCAGGGGGGGAGGGGAAGCTGTCAGCGGGGGAGCTGAAGCCCCCAGGGAGGAGGTGGCAGAGGGGGCTTGGGCACCGCGAAAAGACTCAGCTGCCTGGAGAGCGAGGCGCTGGTGGCGCAGCGCGCGGTAGCGGGCATTCGCGTCTGAGAGCGCCGCCTGAGCCACTTCTATCTGCGCCCTGAGCTCCTGCTGTTGCTGCTGCGCACATGCATGGGGAGTTTGGAACTTTGTGTCGCGACGTGTCGTTTCGTTTTTCATACACCAACTCCAGATAGGAAACATTGCCCTATCGTGGCAGCTCCGAATATCGGGCCTCTACGAAAATCACACCACCAGAGAACCTTTACGTACCCGGTTCAGAAGCTCGAATTCAAGACGACAGGTGGCTCTGGCCGGACCGGGGTTCGAACCCGGACCTCGTGGTAAAACACATCAACTCTCACGGACCCGCGGCTGAGTTCAAGGTCAATCTCAAGACCTAGAAGGCATGATAATTGATGGAAAGAATATGTAAAAAAAGTCGCGGATGATGTCACTGATATGTAGGGCTGTGCCAATATACGATTCTTCATTTGCCACATTGTATATTTTTGCACACCTAACGAATAAAAAAGTTCTTGGGGGTGTAGTTCTCATAAAGTGTGAGTCAGTGTTGTTTCGTGATGCCGAGAGAGCGAAGAGTAGGAAGCATGTCTTGAACGGAGCCACTATGGT
>JAUMHD010004466.1:0-13907 GCA_032359135.1 Ulvella scutata
TTATTTATTTATTTTTACTTTCTTTTTCATTTATATTTTAGCACTCGTCAAATAGAAGTACAGAATTTTCGATAGGACAGTAGAATTTTGGAACGGTATCAAACGATATGTCCGATTTATGTCCGATATAAGTCCGATTTATCGATCAATCAAATTTGAACATGATCTTATCAAATATTGTAACTAACCAATCCTTGACTAGTACACCTTGTGAGGCTGACACGTCATTTTTCATAGGGCTTATAGTCTTCATAAAGAAACATGTTTTCAACCTATACAAGTTCATTAAAACCATATCAAAAGTTTAACGGTAAAATATTGTTTGTTTTCCTACGAAAAATTCAGACGCCTCATACAACTCCCTGTAAGAAGAGTAATTCACGGCACACACCCGTTTCTTTGGTTTCAAACTCTTATGCATCCCCCCACCCCAATGGCTGCACATACTGTCAGTGAGAAAGCAGCTTCTTAATGAACCCCAGAGGCACAAAAAAGAAAAGGTTGCTATATATAACACCAATCCTGAAATGCAATACATTTTAAACATAAAGTTCAAAGCTTGAAAGGTAAAAGGGAGAAAAACGTATGCTTCGTAAATGCTAAAATAAAATCTGAGGTAAGCTATGTTAATACAAGACATTAATACAAAAGCTTTAATAGAGATTATAAGGAATACTTTGTAATGATGAAATTTTCATTTTACCAGGAAGCTACGTCAAGTCCATGTATGCTTAATTAGCACAATCTTTCTCTCTCTTTCTGTTTTGGCAGCGAGCCTGGCTTTGGCTGCAGTAACGGCCACCTCCAGACCTCCGGGCCCCTCCCTCAGGTCTCTCCTCCCCTCCCCTCAGTGTGGTCCCAGCTTCTCCCCAAAGTCACGATGGGGGCCCCGGGGAGACAGACAGTAGCGTTCACAGGTAGTGCCTAAATTCTCAACCACCCTAGCTGGGAGCTGGAGCAGGGGAGGTATAGTCAGCTTGCCAACCAGGAGGACTGCCCCGGGGGGCGGGGGAGGTGGGGGCGGTGTTGGCGGTGGCGCTGGGGGCGGGGGAGGTGGGGGGGGTGGTGGCGGTGGGGGTGATGACATTGGCGGTTTGGAGCACAGCAGGCGCGACGTGAAGTTGCTTCGAGGGGTTAGATTCACGGTGGCCACGTTGACGCTCTTCAAGAAGCAACGTCCATTGACGTCCCACCTGACCGCAGCGTTGCAGCCGTCGAGCCTCTCGCACGCGAGCAAGCACGCTGCATTGTTCAGGGTTATGGGCGTGGCGATGTTGTCGCCAGGAATATCAGTACTGAAGAGGACCTTGTCGCAGGATGCAGCTGCACAGCAGACCACGGAAAGACGTCAGTTGCGAGTCAATACTTACAAGGCACAAAGGCTGGGAGTTGAGCATGGGCAAGAACATCGGCAGTACTGCACGAAGAGCCACACTTCAGCTAATGAGCTACGACTGGACGTGTTACAGACGCACGGAAAGAAAAAAGGGCGCATGAGGAGCATCAGGAAGAGAAATTGCACAGGTACATCCTCCCAGCGTCCTTGCACACACACAGCTCTGGCGCGTGGGAACAGGGGGGCACACAAGCGGGCCTCAGAGAGAGATAGGGTGAGAAACATCACAAGGAACAGGGGGGTAACAAGCAGGGGGGGAAACAACTAAGTGGGAGCAGGCACAGTGCCAAATATGCTGCGCCTTGGTGGAGACACAGTGGGAAAACTATGTGGACACAGCTGCGATGCTGAGTTTACACTTGTTGCAAGTACGTGTTGCTGGGGCTCGAAGCTGCTTGCACTGCTGATGACTAGTGGTCTGATTCACACGCGTTCATAGTCGAAACTGGTCACATTGACAGGACGCAGAGGAGAAAGCTAATGCAACAGTACTACTTGCTCATGTATGCAGGACAATTGAAAGAAGCTTTCGAGGGCGCTAAGAAAGCAAAAGCACACTGTCAAATAACAATCAGGGACCATCATTCCACATCAACTACGTGAATGAGGACGCCAGGCAGCCAGGCAAGGTCGCATGCAGTCATGACTGATGAGTTCATAGTATGTACGCCCGTAAGGGATACATGTACCCATCACCAGTGCTCAGGTCAAACTGACCATGGTCACTGAGTTGCTAGCCGCTACGACATGGATATTGCTCTGCATGTTCATTGACAAGGAACAGCCGTACGTTCTCTATCATCACGCGATACAGCTGCACCAGGACGATGGCCCGCTTCATGACGACCGTTATTACCCGTCACAGCATGAACGCACTCTGGCTCAACGACAGAGCGCCCAGGGCTGCATGCCTTGCTACTGCTAGCTACTATTAGAACTGGATTCATATAATACTGCCCTGCGTGCGCGCTGGTGGCAAGTGCTGTGGGACGTGGCCTACACAACCAGCAGCGGCTCAAGTGCGCCAGGGCAGCACCCAGCCATCTAGCAACGGAAAAAAAGGCGAAATCATGAACACGTGCAAGACAAAGAGAGCAGTGATCTCACCGTTCTGCATCTGCAGCGTACGAGTCGCTGCGGCGTATTGCAGTACCACCTGCAACAGCAGCGCCGCGCGCAGCAGATGCTGCGACCAGGACCATCGCAGCATGGTCGCCACAGGCTCTAAACTATGTGATCTATCACTGGTCCTTCCAGTTGATGGGGAAAGCTACCCTGTTCCTGATCCGCACGGCAATCGCTACTAGATTTGCACCACAAGTTGTACAGAAAGGAGCAGCCAGGACAAGGAACAACGCAGTTGCGCGCGGAGCAACGGCTATTAACAAAATGATGGTGCTTGATTCATACATTTGATGCCGACCAGCGTATTTTGCATGGTTTGCATTGCACCACTAACATGGCTGCGCGTAGGTGCATTGCCGTACGTGCATGGCTGAGAAGCTAGCTATTGCTGATGATGCATCAAGCGTGCAGCATGCCCAGCCCCACAGGAGTCTTCAACGGAAGAGATGTGAACCAGTGTGTATGTAACGCAGGGTGTATTGGCGCACGGCTGAAGTTCTGTGAGCTGAGGAAGTGCTTGTGCACACAGGCATGACCTGTATATAGATCTGTATATATACATAGATCTGGTAATGACAACAGCAGGTGGTTTTACCAACTCCGAACATGAAGTTGACAGTACATACACGTCCATTGTTGGCATGTTTACTTGCGTACCTTTCTATTTGCGTACCTTTCCTTTGTGTACTCTTGAGGTCCAAACTTGGCCAAACCCTTGCATGCATGCACCAGTCCTTTGTACATACATGTCTCTTCTCTCCACATGTCGCCTGCATACTCTTGCACCAGCAGCACTTATATGCGAGCCTAGAAAGGCAAGCTAAAGTTTTATTATACCAATATACATTGAACTTCAGCAACTACGGCCCCACTTGGCAACATTAAGGACCCTAGGGTTTCCTACTCTGCACATGTATCCATGACGTAACACCTGAGCAGCTAGCTGCAACTGTGGATACATCGCCGATACCAACACAGCAGCACACTGACCGGCCACGAGCTCGTGGCCTCCAGAAGCTCTTGGAATGTCACAATCCCTACAATTAGCGAATTCTCCGAACATGCCCCTCGCAACAGCGGGGAACACTAACTATTCAAGGTTCCATCACTTGCAATCTTGTGCATACATCATGTGTTCATGTGCCCCCAACACATGGGCACCCTGCCTACTCCAGAACGGCTCTAGATCTAGCGGAACGAAGGGTTCCAGAGCGACCAACGACCAATGAAGTACTACTCTATACTTGCTCCGCGGAGCCTGCAGGGGTTTACAGCTGGTACCAGGAAGCCGTGCACTTACACCAGGATGCATCTATGTGCACATCCTAACACGTGTCGATCTTAAAGAGGATGGCACAAAGAGACGGCGTTACACATGAACCGAACCGGTGCAGTGACGCACTGGCGAGCAGCAGGTACCACCAGAGAGGCAGTGCTCTTCTTATCATCACGGACTGCACATTTATCTCCCTAGATAGATACTTTGAGTTGCATCATCCAGAATGGGACGAGTTTTGGGCAGGGTTACAACGGAAACCTCGCAAGAATGAAAACTTGAACGTAACTTAGCTTGGGGGCCAACGAACACCATTCCTGTGCAAAGTTTTGTGTTGAATGCAGAGGGGGGAAATCTCTTGGAAAAAACCGAACTGCCATGCCTGTCTCCATGCTTGTTCTTCGTGCCAATGATTCCTTGCTACAAATATCATTGGTCAGCGACCTTGGTTTCAGAACAGGGGCCACAACTTGTGTGGGGACAACACTATACCCAGTTTCAGCTTTAGGGCGGAATTTATGCAGTTCGTAAAGAGACTGAGGCGCGTTACCCCGGCTTGAGTCAGTCCCTATACTCAAGTGTCATGGCTTGGTGCACCATGTGGGTAGAGAAGCCAGCTTGATTCCCTGTCGTTGCTTCGGTAGTGGCATGTCCTGTGTCGTTTGTGCGAGGCCGAGCTAAGTTGGCATGCGATGATTTGCTGGTACATGAGCCATTCTATGGAGTTATGCCTGTAACTTTACAAACAGTAAAGAGACTGAGCGCACAATGCGAGGCCGGATTCTTTCTCCTAAGCAGTTCGTGGAGGGGTTTTCTTGCCGGTCTCTGTATCAGTGGTGTGTAGGGTTCTGTTTATCTGGTATGTTTGAAAGGTTGCAGGCTGACACTTCCGGTTTGTCAGCTGTCGGAGTTGTGTCAACACCTCTTTTAGGGTTTGCTGCAGTGCCTTGGTTGCGTAGGGATGTTAGCTATTCTCTCTTAGTCAAAGAGGACGTCGGTGGCATGTTCCCCCGGCTTGAGTCAGTCCCTATTCTCAAGTGTCATGGCTTGGTGCGCTGCACCATGTGGGTAGAGAGGCTAGCTTGATTCCCTGTGATTGCTTCGGTAGTGGCATGTCCTGTGCCGTTTGTGCGAGGTTGACCTAAGTTGTCATGCGTTGATTTGCTGGTACAAGAGCCATTCTATGGAGTTATGCCTGTAACTTGACATGTAACGAGGAAACCACCAGAGACCCTTCACGCAACCAGCGCAGAAACACGTGGGGCAGACCGAAAGCCGAACCCGGGAATGCCAATGGAAAGGTGCTGTGAGTGCTGCACTGACCCACACAGTACATCATTTCAACCTGAGGAGCCCGCGCGCAAGCTTGTATGCAGGGGAGATTGGCCCCAACATCAGACAACCTCGCATGTCCTATCTTGTCTTAGATTTCATTCTGTATTCTCTACTTCGCCCGGAAACTTGCTGTGACATCAGTGTAGAAGCTAGAAATTATTGCACTACCTTGAAAAGTAAAGAAATAAAAAATTAAACAAAAAGATGAAGCGTCTTTACAAACCGGAAAGGTAGTGAGTTTCTTTCAAATTTTATTTACTCTTAGTGAAAACCAGATTCGGGGACCAATACATGCTCGCCTGACCTGGAGCACTAGACTTTGTTGCACTTGCTCTATCTCCCGCGCCCTGTCGTAACTACTTCGAGCGAGCGCTAGCCATCACACACGCAGCAGGTCAGGCACCACATGTCCTGACACGAGCATGTGCCAGTCCTCATGCTTCTCTGTTGTTCTCCCATCAGTACAGCAGCCCGTCACAGTGAAATACCATGGCAGATCATGCCGTACTGATACGCCGTGGCCAAGCGCCTCACACCCCCACCCAGGCACAGCCGCGCGCGGCAGGAGGCTGCTGTGGGAGGCCACCGCACCTCCCATCAGGGCATTGGTGGGAGGAGACGGGCTGGAGGGAGAATATGCCTGTATGAATCTAGAATGGGGACATAGGAGGGGGAAGGGGAAGAAGGGTGGAGGGGGGGTGGAGAAGGGGGGGGGGGGGTGGGCAAGGGCGAACAGCACGCCTGCAAGTGGTGGCCTTTGGCAGAGCCTTGCCAGCCACGTCGCCTACGGTGGTGAGCTGGCTGGTGTGCCCCTCGTGTGTTGAGGTGGTGGTGATGACGCTAGCTGCTTGTGGGGCGGCCAATGCGTAGTGTAGGCGAATGGCTGTATCGCTCTGGGTGCACTTGGGTTTCAGGGACTTGTTTCCGGTTAATCGATGTGCTAGATTTGCGGAGGGTAGGTAGGCGATGGGTGGGGGATTAGCGGGGGGTGGGGGGGGGGTTGGTATTTCGTTCTGATTGATGGGATTTGCTGGCCCTGTGATCGAATTTCTTAGGCTCGTAGGCCTGAGCATGCAGCCCCTGCGCTCCTGCCCGGCGCAAGTATCGATAAAAGGTGTCATTTTAGAAGACTTTCCTTCAATTGTTCTTCCACAGAGCACATGTAGTCGGCACCTGTGCAGCTGTTTTCATTTTCATGTCCCCAAATAACGCAAAATTAAACTTGGCCTCCAATTCGTGTACCTCGCTCACTTGTGTCCTGCATTCTTGGATAGCAGCAGACGCCTCAATAGTTTCATGCCCATTTCATTTCTTACATTTGCCGCATACACAAACTGACGGATTCACAAATACTAACACCCAATACTAACACCCAATACTAACACCCAATACTAACACATCTACACGCAAGCAGGCCTGCTGGAGGCCCAAACCAGTCCCCCGGCACCTCCACATCAAGCACAGTGCATTCCCTTTTAATGACAGCGTTCTAAACCTCAACAGCGAGTGGTATTCGACATCTCCTGTACATTCTGGTGCACAGCCATCATTCTTCTTCCCCACATCAAGTGCCATTCGCCCGTTCAGACGCCTTCTGAGTGCTTCAGAATTGCCTTATGGTCTTATGGTGGACTCAATTCCTCCCTCTGGTGGACTCCCACACAGTGGTAGCTTCACACACCGCGGCATGCATGGCCCTTCTCTGACGATCACTTGCAAACGTCCAACTTCCGGCTTAGATTCAAGTACAGCAACAGGCGCTGTCAGGGCTTTCGCAAGACATGGCGGCCTTTCAGTCACGCAGGCTAGACCTCGATGACGATCTGGTACTTGTGGGTCTCCTCCCCATTGAAGGTGCCCTCCTCAGCCATATGGTTGGCAACTGTGGCACCCTGGTCAGTGAAGATAGACTCGACGTAGAACTTGTTGTGCAGCCCTTTATTGGCTCTTCCAACTGCGCTGTCAGCGGCGCAGCCCCTGCACACACAGCAGGTCTCCATTACAAGTGATGTTGTTAGGAACCCTGAGAATCTACAACTTCCCAGCGCTGCGCCATGACAGTGCAACTGTCTATGCCACAGAGCATCCTCGTTTTAGCTATGAAGAAACTGCAGCTTAAAGGGGGGGGGGGGTGGAGGGCACACGAGCATTCGACTTCGAAGTGGAAGTGGGGCTCTGGGTCTGGGCCCCAGCCACCAACCTGCTCATCACCAGGGATGAGTGAGCGCCAGTAGTAGATGCCGTTCTCATCTGGCTCGATCCTATACCAGACACCACCTCTCAGTCACGTTTGCACACACTAACTGATGAGCAGCAAGCACAAAACAACACGGCTCATCATGAGCTACAGCAACACAACCATACACGCATGCATGTGCAGCCCACCTTGCTGTGCAGCCATCCCAGTAGTAGCCGTTCTCGTTGGGCAGCCAGATGAACATATTGCAGCATGCGCTGCCGTTTGCCTTCCTGGGCATGGGCTGGCACTGGCCGTTCTTCTTGAACGTCACTGTCCCTCCCACCAGCACCTGCATGCATGAAACACAGCTCATCTCAGTTTGCATCCACGCCAACTGTGAAGCAAGAGAAAGACAGGAAACAGCAAAGGCATAATGAGTAGCCAACATTAATGTGTATCCTTGCATGCAGACCTATCTGGAAGAACATCATACACTCAAGCCACCAAGTGCACCATAGGCACAGAAGTGCACCTCTCGACACCCACGTATTCTGAAGCAGTAAAACAATGTCAGCACAAGCAATGCTGTTGCCAGCATGGCATGCACTGAGCAAGATCTGCGCAACATGAAGCACACAAAAGGCCCATCACGTGTAGAGGAAACGAATCGGACGAAAAGGAAGCACTGGCGCTGTGGCAACATATGAATGCTAATGTCCAGCTGTGGCTGCAAGTCGCACCTGCTTCTCATTATCGGCATTGCAGATGATGTCTCCATTGTTGATCAATGGGTACGACAGAGTGACGAAGCCTTCATCGTCAAGTGGCTGCAGGGCGTTGGGGGGGAGGTAGGCGGGCCTTGCTTTGTTGCCGGGCTTCATCCTGTCCTTGTACCCAGCTGCGTTAATCTTCTGGGTGACGGCTGCACAGCAGTGAAGATGTGACCACTGCAATGAGGGGAAGTGGCCGCAGGGCCTTCACATGTATACTTTTCAGCACTAACAGTGCGTGATAACCAGATGACGATGCATGCAAGCTGCTCGCTTAGTTAGATAGGACAATCTTGATTATTTGGGACTCATTTTGAGTGTGTCACCTGACAAATGAAGCGACACTGGTGATCACTGATGCTGATGTGAGGAGGCAGCACTGAAGTGCACGGGGTGCACTGGGGAGGGAAGAGAAGAAGCTGGTACTGCAAGTGGTATAAGCAAACCATGGCTAGCCATGGCCACTAGTGCGTTGATGGAGGCACATTGACCGCACCAGGGCAGCCTTCCAAAGCGAAGAAGTCGTCCAGTTCCCCTGCCGCCGGTGGCGGTGGTGGTGGCGGAGGTGGTGGTGGTGTCGGTGGTGGTGGTGGTGATGGTGGTAGTGGTGGTGGTGGTGGTGGGCTGCCGCCACCGCCACGAGCTCCACAGATCAGATAGGAAGTGAATCCAGGCTTGTCTTCTAGCTTAATTGTCGCCAGATCCACTTCCTTGAGGAAGCACTTGCCACCCTTGGTGCGGATAGCTGCATTGCATTTGGCGGTTTCCTCACATATATTCAGGCATGCCCCATTACTGCCTGTAGATTTGCCAGATCCAGCCAGATTCTTGCCGGGAACGTCTTTTTTTACTACATACTGCCCACAAACTTCGCCTCCTGGAGGTGGGGGTGGGGGTGGGGGTGGGGGTGGTGGGGGTGGGGGTGGTGGTGGTGGGGGTGGGGGTGGTGGAGGTGGAGGTGGGGTGTTGTCACAGATCAAGTATGAAGTGAACTTGGCCTTGGATTCAGTGACAGGGTTGCTTACATCAACGTCCTTCAGGAAGCAACGGCCATTAAACGCCCAGCGTGTTGCAGCGTTGCAGGTGGGAGTGCTCTTGCACCTGTCCAAGCACTGCTCGTTGCTGCCGGTGATGGGCGTGGCCAGGTTCGGTGCATCCACAACACTCACTCCGTCAAGGAACTGGTTGCACGGAGTATCTGCAAAGCGTTGCCCAATTGTGAGACCCTGACCATGCGCTGTGAACCTTTCAAGGCGATCGTCAAGCCGAGCCTGAACACACACCGCCTTCCAAGGCGCGTGACTTGAGTGGTGCATCAGGTGGCGCCTGGGTTCTGCCACAAGTGTGCTTCTACACGAGGGCTTCAATCGAATGCACGAAAGGACAGGTTAAGCAATCTGTACCCGCTGCAATGTAAAATTGTCACAAATGCGCCGCTTTTCAGGGTTTGCCGCCGTTGCTGTGACGATCCCAGTGGCAATGCGAGCGCGTGCAGGCAGCCTTTGGCCCAGCCAGAAACTTGAAAACAAACGTGGTGGATGGGTGAAAGTTCGAGGATCATGCAGCGGCATGTTGAATCAAACGCACTTCAGCGGGTGCACACGGTTCGACTATCGGAGCAGCAACATCCGCACAGCGGCGCACCCACTCCTGGAAAGCGAGCAGTTCTAGATAACTTCACCAATTATTGCTCGAATGATGGCAGAAACGAAGAGTTAGGCACGCTGGGAGAGAGAAAGGTGGGGTGGGGACTTCACCTCCTGGAGGGGATGGTGGGGGTGGTGGTGGTGGGGGTGGGGGTGGGGGCGGAGGAGGGGTGTTGTCACAGATCAAGTACGAAGTGAACTTGGTCTTGAGTTCAACTGTAGGGTTACTTACATCAACTTTCTTCAGGAAGCAACGGCCATTACTCTCCCAGCGTGTTGCAGCGTTGCAGGTCGGAGTGCTCTTGCACCTGTCCAAGCACTCCTCGTTGCTGCCTGTGAAGGGTGTGGCGAGGTTCGGTGCACCCACAACGCTAACTGCGTCGAGGAACTGGTTGCACGGAGTATCTGCAAAGCGTTGTCCGATTGTGAGACCCTGCTCATGTGATGCGAGTCTATGCTTATAACTAGCAATCGTCTCGCCGAGCCTGAATATACCGCTTTCCAAGTCGGGCGACTGAAGCAGTACATAGGTGACGCCTGGGGTTCTGCCGCAAGTGCGCTTCTACACCAGGGCATAACTCAAACGAGCAGATAGATCAACCAATCATTATTCGTTACACTGTTCAATTCTCACAAATGCGCCACTTTTCAGGGCTCGGCGCCGTTGGGAGAATCTTGGACGCATGCCTGGGCGGGCGAGGCCCATGTCGCAAATTCAAAGCGAGAACAGAGCTCCGGCGAAGGGTAGAGTCTTAACGACACGTCTTTCTTCCGGAGTACAACGGTCGTTACTAGTGACTGCCGAGCGCAGAGCACCGCTGCACCTGCCTATCAGAACGTTGATGCGTCACCACTGTGAGCGCTTGCAGGCAGTCTTTGGCACATCCATAGAAACGAAACGTTTTGAATGGGTGAATGCTCGAGGATCATGCAGTGGCGTGCATGCAGTGGCGTGAATTCAACGCACGTCAGTGGGTGACGAGGTTCAACCATCGCAACAGCAACATCCGCACAGCGGCGCACCCACTCTTGGAAATCGGGCAGTTCTAGATCAATTCACCAACTAATGATTCTATGACAACAGAAACACACAGCTAGGCGCGCTGGGAGCGAGAAATGGGTGGGCGGGGCGGCTTGGGTGGTTCACGCGTCACTCAGCGACAGCCAGCAGAGAGGCTCACCTTGAAGTAGAAAACGATTCGCTGAGCCACATGCAAACAGAATAGGAAGCAAGGTCGCTGACCGGAGAAGGTTCTTGGACTGGGAGATGCGGGGCATGGCCCTCTTGGGCGCCGATGGTGATTTCTCGACAGCCTCGCCCATCCTGCAGACCCCAGATTCTAACCAGCGAGAACCACGAAGATCCAACCTAGTGCAATTCAAGTCACCAGAGGGATCGACTGAACGAACTTGGTGATGAAACAAATGACAACAGAGAGCGGACACGATTGCAGTACTGCAGCCACGCTCTATTGTTCGAGCGTGAACTGTTGCTCTGTCTTCGATTGTTTCTGCGCACAAGGGACGTTATGCCACGGGTGCGACTGAAGGGCCCCTGAGCTACACGAGATGGTGTCCGAATTCTGTGCACTTCAGTTGAAGTGCACCAATGCATGCATTTGACACTTGAACAGCTGGTTATCGAATCTTCTGTGCACAGAAGATTCGAGTTTCCCTGTGACGCGACTGGAGCGATTCTGATAGAGGTAGTAGTAGGTACTTCTGATAGAAGTATGTTCTGCAAGCACTGCATATTTGGGCGTTCGTGCACAAGGCGCCGCTGTTGCCAGTGCAAATAGCCTGGTTACGCCTGCTTTTGATCTGTCCACGCCTTCATGACGCCGTTTGATTGTCATATCGATACAATCCCTTGGCTGGTGCTACCCTGTCCATCGCAACCTTGTATGATGCAATTGTAACGCATAAAGGCAACCTTCATACCAACAGGGGTGCCATCTTTCGTGAACGCCCGTGCCCAGCTGTGTGAAACAACAAGCTTGAAAAAGGGGGAATTTCGTTGATCAGGTTTGAAGACTTCACAAAGAATCGTCGAACTGGTACGTAACAGGACATAACCTCCTGACGGGCAAGGCTTATCACACCGCACAAGCGTCGCGACCAACGACCCAGTAGCCCATCTATCACGCTCGGTTTCATGGACCACCGCGCGAAGTCATACTAGACACCACCACACTCAATTGAGCTCAATCAAGGTTCGATGTGTACCAGCAAACCCGTAAACATGCTTTCATAGTCATACACAATACACACGCACACAGCGAAAGATAGACACCAGGTCTTTATACGAGAAAATGGTCCACCTATGCTTGCACATCTTCCTGAGCGGAGACTGTGCCAGCCCAGGCGGCACCTGCCCACTGAACTCATGAAAACATCCCACCCTCAGGAGACAAGGTCTAGGCGGGCTTGCAGCACAGCATCTTAGGCGTCGATGACGATCTGGTACTTGTGGGTCTCCTCCCCATTGAAGGTGCCCTCCTCAGCCAGATGGTTGGCTGCTGTGGCACCCTGGACGGTGTAGAAGGACTTGACATAGAACTTATTCGCCAGCTGAGCGCCTGTGCCGATGGCGCTGTTGGCAGCACAGTTCCTGCAGCACACATATCATGCATCTGTTAACACCTGTGCTGCACGGCCACCGGAGCACAATTACTGGGGGAGACACTGCTGCGATGACGTCTCGGCGGTGGGGAGACAGTTCACCACTGAGTAAGCCGCATGAGAGAGCAGGTTTCCAAAACAAAGGCGTGGAGAAGCAGTATGTACGCATCATTGATACTACAGCGGCGGCAGTGAGTGCGCGCATGCACACCATGCGTTACACGCGCGCGGGAGCTGCAGCGAGACCAGTGCAGAGCTGTGCTGTGGATGTGTAGAGTGAGGTATGAGGCAGAGGAGCGGTGCATGGGCAGGCACATCAACAACAGCTCCAACAGTACGAAGATGCATGGAGGACATGGGTGCAGGTGGAAGGGGGGGGGGGGGGGCGCACGAGCACTCCACATCAAAGTGGAAGTGGGGCTCTGGGTCTGGGCCCCAGCCAGCATCACTCTCGTCACCAGGGATGAGGGAGCGCCAGTAGTAGATGCCGTTATCATCTGGTGTAACGCTGCACACGACAATCGCTGTTAGCAACACTTTCAGACACATTGCAACTATGCTGTCATTGAAACCTGCGCAGCCCCCGAAGGAGGCTGCTCGCAGGCCACTGCATAAACGCATGCATGTGCAGCCCACCTTGCTGTGCAGCCATCCCAGTAGTAGCCGTTCTCGTTGGGCAGCCACACGTATATCTTGCAGCATGCGCTGCCGTTTGCCTTCCTGGGCATGGGCTGGCACTGGCCGTTCTTCTTGAACGTGAGTGTCCCTCCCACCAGCACCTGCATGCATGAAACACATGAATACATGCTCAGTCCAAGAAATACAGTTGTTGAACAGGCGCTCATGTGTAGCCCACAGCTTGGTTGGGAGAAGAAGCGAGGGGACTGTGCATATGCCGTACTACGCATGCAGGGGAAGAAGACGTTCAGCATAAGCTGAACAACTTCGCTGCTAGCATGTGTGCGCAGCCTGCGCCGTTCACTGACTCCCAACATGCTGCACCGCACTGACCAACAGCCCTGGCAAGAAGTATCAAGATTCCTTCCACCGAGGAGCGCTGGTAGCCACACAATGCCGATGTGGCGCAGGGCAACACAACTTCACCGCAGTACACAGAAAGCAAACCAAAGACAGCCAAAGACAAGCCTACAAATCAACATCCGTCACATATTCCTAACAGATTCCCGAGGAAAGAAGAAAAAGAGCAAAGACAACAGACGACCATCACGATGGCCACCGAGAGTGTAGCATGGCACGGCATGTGGGACACGGATTGCGGCATCGAAAGGCTTGAGATGTGCTGCGTACTGTTTCTTTGCCTGGGGCGCTGCAGATGAGGCCACCCTTGGGGACGTTGGGGTACGACAGAGTGACGAAGCCGTCAGCGTCAAGCGGCTGCAGGGGGTTGGGGGGGAGGTACTCAGGCTGGGCCCTGTTGCCGGGCTTCATCTTGTTCTTGTGAGTTGCTGCTGGCAGCTTGTTTGTGGTGGCCGGGCAGCCTTCAAGGGCGAAGAAGTTGTCCAGGCCACCTTGTGGAGGTGTGGGGGGAGGAGGTGGG
>JAUMHD010004477.1:0-13898 GCA_032359135.1 Ulvella scutata
CACCTCATGGCCTGCCCTGGGCTGAAAGGCTTCCCACACTCACAGGTCAGAGGGCGATCCTGCAGAGCCGCAGGACAATCACACACCTATATAATAGCCCCAAATATTCACGATCACTCTATATAACTAACCGACACTGGGTGATGGTGATAGTGATCGGTGATGCTTACAAGAGTTGTGACCGTGCAGTTCCAGGCTACTTTTATGGCCAAGTTCACCATGCGCTCCGTACCAGTGGCGGCAATGCTGGCCTTGACACCATTGGTGCGCGTCTATCAACTCAACGCGCACTTTAGACTCATCCCGCACCTTTTAGCACCGAAGCAACTGCCGCCAGGGGATAGTAAAAGGATGCCTAAATTGAAGAACTTGATGCGAGAATCTATGGTTATGAGTGACAGATTGAACACATCCTGTATTTTGCGGGCATCCGCAGGCAAATGAGTGAATTTGTTGCCGCGACTGGCGAAACAATCTCACTAGATTGCCCCCTCCATGCCGCCTCTTGTCTTCGCCCGCTATAGTTGTACATGCTGCTGAATTCAGGCATCTTCTGTCTAGGGTGGCGCTGAAATACCCTCCTGAATGTGCTGTTTCGCTTTGTGCTGATGTTGTTTTACATGGCGCAGCCCTTTACCCGATGCCACCCTGCCGATCACTCCCCGCTGTCTTCAGTGTTCTGAGGTTCACTGCCCTTGTATTTTCCATGTACTGCAAAATTATTGCCCAATGTTTGCCCAAATGTTGCCCAATTCTGAACATTTATTGTCCATGTATTGCCATTTTTTCGCCGCTTTTGTGAGATCTCTATCAGAGAACGAAACACATGCATACAGTCAGGTGACAGGCATGCAATTGCAGGTGGCTGCGAATCTGGGTCAGGAAATTCGACAGAGGGGTCGGGAGCGCGTAGGTGAAACTCTTGACATCATTGATGGCGCAATCTCTGAACTTGAACTGCCTTCACTTGAAGACCTTCCAGGTGCGCCATCTTGATCTCGGATATTAGATTACATCATCAGGTGCAATGTACGGTCAGATGCAGCTTTCAGCGGCACATACTGTTGCGTTTCATGGCTTCTTTCTTGGTGGTAGCATACTTGTGGGATTTGAGTAGTGTATGATGCTACTGTTCATGGCTTCTGACTTGGTTCCAAAAAGACGCTTTCCATAGTGCATGCAGTTGCTTTTCATGGCTTCTGCATTGGTGTGTGTAGGCATGTATTCAGCGAGGGCTAAAATACCATGACATTGTGACCGATATGTAATCGCACATGTCAGCAGTGTGTCCAGGCCCATTAACTCCTTTTCAAAGCCACTGGGCTTCACCATGCTATCCAGAAAGCTTTCTGTGAACTTCACACTGTGAACATGAGTTCACACTGTAAGCAGTGATTCTCATGCTCATATTCCGGGTTAGTGCGCACGCGCCAGGTGATACGTTCTCATCCCATGTCAAGCAAACACAACAATTGATACGCGGATATTACAAGGCACAAAAAAGACCGAAAATAGGATAACAGTATCTGCATGACCTCATCTTCACCTGTTCATCACTTTCTCACAATACCTTCTGCATACAAGAGGTAGTTCTGCTGCCATGGCTGCGCTGATGCATGTCCTCAGATGCTTTCATATGTTCCTTCTGAAGATATCAGATCGTGTTATCTAAGAACGATCTAAACATGCAAATCTCAACAAGAGTTGTGTTGACCGCATGTCATGTGAACTTTGGGGTGAACTGCATGTCTTGGGAACTAAGGTGTGTCATGCATGCGGTGCGTGTGTGCAAAGGTACAGGCAGAACTCCAAAGAATGGCTCATGTACCAGCAAATCACCGCACGCTACTTTTGCTAGGCATGCATGCTGTGCGTAGAGCATGTCGTGTGAACGGGGGGGTGCTCAAGCTGCATGGAGTTTGCAGGTGGCGACATTCTGGAGGGTGCTTTCGATGTCCTGGACGATATTGTTGATTCAATTGCGCCCCCAATCATGGGATCCAGATTTCGAAACAGCAGACTAGCGCAAGCCCTGCAGTCCAACGCAGGTGCGCCACGGCTACACCAGTTTCACAAGGGATGTTCCATATATAGCAAACATATAGTGTTGAATATAGCCAGTCTACTTCAACCACTGGACACCTGAGCTCAGATGTCCAGCGGTATGGCTTTTGTTGATGCAGTGCAGCATGTCTCAGTGGTGAGGGACCTTGTTTACATCGAACATATACAGTAAAGTGTTCATCCATATATAGCAAGCATATAGCAGACTTTAAGAACACGTGGTTCTGGGTCGACTGCGTTCTCGCTTCTCTGTTTGCCTGCATGAGCCATTAACATCTACAATGCACCTAGCCTAACATGCATTTAGCATGTTCAATGCTCCATGCGTCAGCATTCATCAACAGGCACAGTGATGAACCACTAGACGCACCGTGTTGATGTCTCTGATATCTCCCAGTCCACTTGGCTGCTGCGTATCCTCACGCGTTCACATGAGGCTTGCACTGATCAGTCCAAGCCCCTGAAACCCCTGTCGCCGCTCAGCGAAATACCTCTAAATCCATACTCAAGTTGCCCCTGCTTTCACTGTTTCTGGTTGCTTAGAACTGCGGTGCAGGAGATCATGCAACTCTCACGACACACACATGTACCTGAAGATGGCGAAAGCATCCACACGAATACACGTACACTCATAGTAGGGAAGAATATGCAGGTTTTGGTGAAGTCGAGGTAGCCGCAAAGTACATCATCGCATTTTGGCACCAGCTGGTGTTGGACCTGCAGCTCGCAGACTACTCCCGAGTGGACGCAACTGGTGACGAGGACGTTGTGTCTGAGCCAGAGAATCCCGGACCTTGCTACACGTCTCGTGCGATGGCCATGACGCACATTGCGATGTACGATGCCTACGTTGGTGTCACTGGAGATGCTGCTACTTACTTCACTTACTCTGAAGATGAGCTTCCCAGAAGCGTTCCAGGTACGCTGCCTATTTCCAGTCACGAGCCATGCTATATAGTAAAGCGTGTAACTTCCACACTCTTTATGATCCAGTCGCTGCTCCGGTAGTGGGATGTCCTGTGTCGTATGTGCAAGGTTGAGCCAAGTTGCCATGCGATGCTTTGCTGGTACATGAGCCATTCTATCGAGTTTTGCCTGTAACTTCACACAACGTTTTTACTATACCGCTATTGCACCTTCCCAATATCCACAGCTGCATGCAAGGTGTTGTCACCAACGTGATTCCAATTCTCTGCAGCGCAGTTGCGACACAAAGACATGGGTTTGAAACATGGTTTGAATTCGGCCGCTCCTGCGGAGCAGTCAGAATGCCAGATCGGTACAGATGTTCTGAGCACGGAATATATATTTGTCATGATGTCAACGTGCATTCCCGATTACCTTCATTTACAGACATTTAGAATGCTTTCATGGTGCAGAGATAGTGCGGCCGATCGCAGCGGCATCGGCTGCCGGCAATGCCGCAGCGTACGTTCTTTTCGAGCTGTACCAAAACTCTGAAGACCGTGCTGCAATTGAACGGTCAAGGATGAGCTTTGCGGATGGCATAAGAGCCCAGTTTGACAGGTATGTGCCCTTCTTGAGCCCTGAGGACTCCTGGCCACAAATTGTTGCGAGAAAGATGATTCAGGATCGAAGAGATGATGGCGCGGGCAACCCTGATGGTGTGCACTTGACCTGCCTGAACAATACATCATCTGACGTCATTTTCCTATTGATTTGGTACTTGACTGCATGGATTGTTTGCCTGTCTGCCAGCCCTATAACTGTTATAATTCCGCCTCAACAGTTATAGGGCTGGCAGACAGGCAAACCATCCATGCAGTCGAGTCTGAATTACAGAGCTTCTCCGCATGAGATCCAACAACATATATCTTGTTCTCAAGCAGGTTTGTAGTATTTGTATGCTATGCAACAATCCCCCATCGTCGGGCAATGTGTTACGATTGTAGGCGAATGTACTTTAACAGTGACATCATCGCTCCGTGAGGTAGAATACGATCATAACTGATCGGGAGCTTTTCGTATTAGCACAAAACCTACCACACTGTACGGTGATCACAGTGCATTGCGTTGAGATGCATTGAGGAGCGCCATGCATTGGGATCACAATGGTGCCCATAAAGTGCGCCGTTTGATATCAACAGAGTACCAAAAGTGAACAGGGAGTGTGCGACATGCAGAGCTTGCGTTTGTTCCAGCGTCAGACGTCAACGGAGGCAGCACCGCAACCTACGCGCATGTCCCCGACCCCACCGCATTCGACCCTGAGTCCGGCGAAGAACAGTTCCTGTGCGCTTCCAACGATAAAAACTGTCTCAACTTGGTTGAATATCGCCCTCGTACTTCGACAATAGTGTCCAGTGGTTCAGGTTGACTTGCTACTTCTCACATTCATCCACACAGCATTTTCTGCGTGTTGTGGACGGGTGAAACGCGTGTGGCTATGGTGCACTGAGTGGCTTGAGTGCCCTTCGTGATTAGTGGCTTCAGTGGTTGCCCCGCTGATTTTTCACACATATGTCCAATACAGCTCATAACAGTTCATTATAAATGAAGGCTTCATACAGAGTGCCCAATTTCTTGTTCTACAGTCCTGTCGATGTGATCTGTTCATACAGAGTGATGATATCATTGTATCTATCGGTGTGGCTACAAGTGGAAAGGCAGTCCACCATTCCTAACAGCATCGCTCTTTATGTGTTGCACCAGACTGCTCTACTGCATCATGTAGCTTTAGACAACCGGACAGGTAGTGATCAAGCAACACTCCTGTCGAAATTACAACACATTGATTCCATGCTGCACGGCTGTACTCTCTTTCCCATCCTTAAAATGAACATACCCTTAAAATGCATAAATGTTACCACACATCACTGATGTAACATCAGGTACAATAACTTTTGCTTTAGCACACCACTGAGAGATTTTTATACGAACCTTAGCAGTGCGAAGAGTACATGCTGTGTTTGAGTGGTAAAATGGTTTGCAAACAGGACATATACAGTTTGTGTACTTTGCTTTTGACTGTTTGGGTTCATGCCTATGTACTCAGTTTCCGCTTTATAATATGGGGGTGTGCCAAAGCGCGGAATACAGCTGATATGAGAAGGTAAACATCCATCATGCACCCAAATAATAGTTTTGTATGTGTTGCAGGTAATCATTTTATGTATTTAAAGTTCTGTATGCCTTGCAGGTATTTTTTTGTAAATGTATTTAAAGTTCTGTCTGCCTTGCGGGTAAGCTTTTATGTATTTGAAGTTCCGTATGCCTTGCAGGAATTTTCTTTCAACTTCAAGTGCTGTATGCCCTGCAGGTATAATTTTATGTACTTAAAGTTCCGTATGCCTTGCAGGATTGATTTTTAAATGTATTTAAAGTTCTGTATACCTTGCAGGTATGCCCCTCACTGGGGAACAGTGAGGCCTTTCATGCACAGCAGAGACAGCTTGCCTGGCCTCAGTAGGCTTGGAATAACCGGCTTGGCAGATGGGCCACTGGAAACGTACCGTGAAGACTTCGCTGAAGTGTTTGAGCTCGGTGCGATGCTGAGAATTTCTCATCCTTCAGGAAAACAGACGTGTTTTTCATTGAAAGGAAACAGTACACTCGTGATTGTGATGGTAGAATATTATGCTTTGTTCCTTTACTGTACCTTGATGCTTTGTAAAGAGCTCTCCAGGCAACCATCATGCTATTGTTCACCTCTGATTGCCTCCCGTCAGCAAATTATAGTCGAGGAGGCAGAACTGACGGCAGTGTTACGGAGGCCGTGAGCGGCGCCCACTGGGAGCATGCATGAGAACACCAAATCAGAGCTTATGCAGGCACCTGAGAGCATGTTTGTACAGCCTGCCGGTTTTCCGGGCAATATTTCAGATCGTCTGTCGTGTTACGTCAATTTTCAAAGGGTCCCCTGTCTGGTTGTGTAAGAAAGTGATCTGGGTTCCCCGGGGTCACCCAGGGTTACTTTTAACAGCTGTGCACAACCCTGCAAGTGAGGGTTTGACTCGTTCTACAGGAAGAGATGACTCGGACGCAATAGAGCCACCTCTGCGCACGCAAGAGCAGACGCAGACCGGCATCTTCTGGGCGTACGATGGAGGCTTCCGCATCGGCGTGCCCCCCCGCCTCTACAACTCCATCACCGATGACATTGTGATCGAGCTCATCAACAGCGGAGACTCCAGCGTGGCCACCGGCTTCCAGCTCGTGAGGCTGTACGCGATGGTCAATGCCGCCCTGGCTGATGCTGGGATCGCGGTGCGCCAGCCCCTGCTGGAATGTGTTATGAAACCAAGGTCGCTCACCACTGAGACATGTATTTTTACATGTCTCAGTGGTCCGTGACCTTGGTTTCATGACAGAATGTCCTCGTCCAGCGTCTTTTGGGACGGTTATGTCTAGCTCGGCAACTTCAGTCTGCTTCAACTATTGGACATCTGAGCTATGTTCAAGAAGTCTGAAGCCAGACTTGGGTGTAGCACGGTTCCCGATTTACTTGACTTGTTTATATCCAGATCTAAGAGCATGAAACGGGTGATATTTTTGAACCATAATGGATCAGTATCGAAAGGCACCTTATCGAAACATTACACACGTGCATGAGTTGCAGGCATGGAGAGACAAGTACTTCTACAACTTCTGGAGACCTATCATTGGCATCCGCCGTGCAGATGAAACCCCCGCAACATCTGATCTACAGGTGACTGTCCCATCTTGTTCAGCCCGTGTTGTCAGACCGTGTTGTTCAGAGAACGGAATCTTTTTTTTTTTCCTTTTAAAAAAACATTCTTCCCTCGAACAGAAGGTATACTTCAACAAGCCGATGATCTCATTCAAACAAGGATAGTTACAACAGCAGTGCATGACAGCCAACGGCAGTATGTGCCATTCATGCATACAGTAAATGTATAAAGTTACAGGCTTAACTCCATAGCATGGCTCATGTACCAGCAAATCATTGCATGCCAACTTAGCTCGGCCTCGCACTCATGACACAGGACATGCCACTACCGAAGCAACGACAGGGAATCAAGCATGCATGCATACAGTCAGCCAGCCAGCCATATCCTAGCCATTTCCTGTCGCCATAGAACTACTCTCAGCAAGGTTTCTTGCAGACATGGACTTCGCACTCTAGTCTTGTGCCATACTCTATGCTATGCCCGCATCACAGTTCGCCACACATCTAGACTTCACAACCTAAACTGCTCAAGCCCTTGGCTACCATTCAGCATCAGCATCATAGAAAACAAGACACCAGAGTCAGTTGAACTTACCATCAAATTCTGCCTGTACAGGATGAGCAGTGGGTGCAGCTGGGGGCTCCCAACACAAACCGAAACAGGCCTGGTGTCAACCCTGCCTTCCCTGCGTACCCCTCTGGCCACGCCACCTTCGGCACTTCTGTTCTGCAGGTGGTGCAGGGCGTGCTGCAACAGTCTGGTGAGTGTACTCCTCCTCAGGTGCTCCAGAAGGAGCGAATTTGCCTATACCACGTGAAACTATAGTTCTTCTGTCCCGAAGTGATAGAGTAAGTGGACAGTTTATCTAGCTTTTGAGTCAGTTTCAGGAATTCTATTACCTCATACACACAGGGTGCACTAAAAAGATCTGTGCTATACAATGATTCCTTCTTTCTTGTTATGTAAGGGTATGCTTTTCATTCCTTCACTTCTCGGTTGGAGATGAAGAGTAGTAAATTGGTAGTGTCTTGGGGCATCTAGAGCTTCAAAACTTGTCAAAGAGTTAAATGCACACATACTGTAGATCAAGATTCCTTCTTTTCGTGTACGCGTAAAAAATTTACTTGTTTTCCGGTACATAAACAGTGATTATATTTCTGCTGCAGAGTCAAGAAAGTTCGAGATGTACTCTGATGAGTTCAGCGGCACAGCTGTGGATGATGCGTACTGCGCAAAGTTCGGGGACTGCGTGGTAGACTCTGACAATGACATCGATCCAGAGGAGGCCAACAAGCGGCCCTTCATGACCCGTTCCCTGACCATCGATGAGGCAATCCAGGAGAACAAGGAGGGCCGTATCTACCTGGGCGTGCACTGGAGGGGAGACCAGGACAGTGGGGACATGCTCGGCAGCGACATCGCCGCCAACGTCATCAACAACTTCCCATTCCGGGCTTGATATCGCTCGAACTTCGATGTACTGCTCCCCCTTGCTCCAATCCTTGGACAGAGGCATTTCTTATTGTGTGTGAAGTTGCACGCAGCAGTTCCTAATTGGAGGTGCAGCAGGAAGGGGTTTTAGTTCTGCCGCAGGAGATAGTGTGTAAAGTTACAGGCACAACTCCATAGAATTTGCAGGAGGTGGTATACAGAAGCGAAGCAGTGCCCACATGTAATAGGGTTCGTTAAAGTTGAAGTGTTAGCAGCACTGAGTCTGAAACTGTGGAACTGTGAGGGTAAGCATGTGTGTTCCCAGTAAACAGGTGTTCAGGGAGCAAAGTATCTTAGTGTTTGGAGAGTTGCAGTTCGACGATGTTGTGATACAGTGCTGAGAGAGTTGTATTTCGGTGTCATGGCTGAGAGATGTAAGTTTCGCATGCAAAAAAACCGGCAGTGCAGTAGTGCCATCCCAGCTGTGCTGAATCCCTGCTGGTGCATCGTGCAAGCACTGAATCATGTAACAGCGGAGGTTCTAGTCAACGATGGGGTCGTACATACGACCCCAACATGTATCAGTGCTATTATTAGCACCATTCAGTTGATACATGTTCCAGTATTCGATGTGGGCCCTGACAACATCTGTAGCAGCATATCGAGATTTCGTAGTCTCAGTTTTCATCAGGGATGAATCTTCTGTTCTCACAAGTTAGTCTTTACTGTGGGAGTAACACTGAGAGCGTAGAGAACGGAAGGGGTCTCCCCCCGCAATGTATGCAACTGTGCACACTGATGGGTGCATTCAGTGCTATAGTTTGGTGTTTGAATGCAGGTATGTAGCTCCTATTGCGCTTGAAAAACACTTGCGCTTGAAAAACACTTGAATTCATGTAGATGACGCGGTCGGTGTAAACCTGGGTTGCCCATGTTGTCGCAGTTTACCGTGGCGCAGCGAAACAACACCGCAAGTGCACATGTACATGGTACCTGCTGTAGTGAACGGAATACCAGTGTACACAGATAGTTACAGAGCACTCTACTAGTGCGATAGTACTCTCTTACATCAGAGAGAGCACTAGCAGGACGGACCAATATACTCACACATGTATCCTAGTGTCTACAGGACACATATATTCATGAACATGGAATCACGACACTCCCCCTTGGGACTTCATGCAGCTTTCTCCCCCTGGGCCACAGCCAACAGCTTGCATGCTTGGGATAGCTTCTCAGGAGTGAGCGCCTTCGGCATGCAATCAGCAAGCATCACATCAGTAGACATAGAAACAGTCTTGAGTTCTTCAAGGCGAACACGCTCGCGCACATAGTGTGCGTGAATAGCAGCATAGCGCGATCGATCATTCACAACTGGCTTGTCCAGGATCGCACAAGCGCTCTCGTTGTCCCACATGAGAGGCGTAGGACCTAGATCATAGCCCATCTCAGCAAGGAGACAGCGGAAATATACTGTTTCGTCAGCAGCAGCAGAAGCAGCATAGTACTCTGCTATCATCGTAGATGTAGCAGTAGTGTATTGTCGGCAACCACGCCAGTGCACAGTAGATCCTAGCACTGATACAACTAGCCCTGCAGTACTCTTGCCTGTGATATTGCAGCCACCAAGGTCAGAGTCCGACCAAACAAGCAACGGATCAACAGAAGACGGTGCGCCTCCGATAACAAGCCTGTAACTTCGAGTCCTGACTAGGTAGCGCATAGCACGGTTTGCTTACGCCACGTGCTGATCGCTAGGCTTGGACATGAAACGAGCAAGCAAAGATGCAGTAAAGCACAAATCAGGTCCAGTGCAGCTAGCGATGTACATTAGAGAGCCGACAATAGCAGCATACGACTGCAGCTGCGGATGCTCACACTTGTCGTGTTCAGTGGTAGCAGACAAAACAACCTTGTGGTCCAAAGGACTAGCAATAGGAACAGCAGCAAACTGCCCATGATCAGACAACAGTTTTTCAACATGTCTAGGTTGAGAAAGACAAATTGTACGAGCTGACCAGTCACGTTCGTGGTACATTCCTAGGAACACTTGTTCATGTAGCTCCCCCATTTCCCTGCCTTCAAAACGTTCAAGCAGTCTTCGATAGTCAGCCTGGACCTCTTTAGGAGGCCCAGTTCCCGCACAGTCATCAGCATGAGTATGCAGTAGAACAACACCTGTAGGAGTGCGCCGTATGAACACAGCACGATCCACCTTGCTGGGAACATAGCCTAGCTCCCGCAGGGTAGACACGAGAGCCTGGTGCCAGGCGTGGGCTGCTTGTTTTAGACCATAGAGTGCACGATGCAGACGCCACACTCTTTCGGTGCCATCAGAGAAACCTGGTGGCTGTGACACATAGATTTCTTCATGCAGGGGCCCGTTGAGGAAGGCAGTCTTGAAGTCCAGCAGGAGGACTGGCAAGCAATGATGCGCAGCATGGAACAGCAAACAACGGTACGCTGCAAGGCGCCCGGTAGGGGCCCATACTTCAAAGAAGTGAACACCCCATTGCTGGGTGTAACCTTTAGCAACGATGCGCGCCTTGTGGAGCTCAACATGGCCATCAGGCTGCAGCTTGTATGAATACACCCAGCGCAGCTGAATGGGTGTCTGACCATCAGGCAGATGTGTCAGCTCATACACACTCTTGCTCTGCAGGGAGGAGAGCTCCTCACGCATGGCGGCCTGCCACTGGTCAGCATCAGGGCGGCCAAGGGCCTCAGCAAGCGTGCGTGGAGCTTCTCGCTGCCAGGCAGGAGAGCAGTGGCAGCGGTGAGGACTTCTGCATACCGGGACACAAGAGAGGTGCGAGCTGCGTCAAAGAGTATGCTCCCCCGTCGCAGCGTGAACTTCAGCCGGGTAATAACGTGCAGGAGTGGTGGACGGCACCCAGGGCCAGGTGCAGTCCACAACAGCGTCGAGGGAGAAGGTAGAGCCATCATAGCGGACCGCAGGCACGCCACGGTTTTGGCGGCCTGACTGCCTTGGAGCTGGAGCACCAGGCGGAGGAGGCATGGCAGCAGCAGCGCTCAGTGGAGGGGTGCCTGGAGGCGATGATGCAGCACAAGGAGAAGGAGGAGGAGCTGCCACAGGAGAAGAGACACCTGCGGGAGCACCCACACCCCCTGAGGCATCGGGAGCAGCTGTAACGACAGGCGAAACAGGTACAGGTGTGCCGGAGACAGCAGCTGGCGTATCCGCAGGTGGTGCATGAGTAGCATGCATGGGGACAGGCGACTGAGCAGGCTGCGCAGGTGCAGGGAGAGGTGCACCTGAGGAAGAGGGGCCCTGGCCACCCCCGGCATGGCTCCCAACGCGATGAACCAGCGGTGCTGGTGCAGTGGGGCCGGGGATCAGGGCCGGTGAGGATGCAGAGGACTCCCGCGCCATTGCAGCTGGGCCAGCAGGCATCGCAGGGGCCGCTGAGTCCACACTGCAAGGCTTCTGCGGTGCCCCCAGGTGGAAAGGCTCCAGAACTTGAACGTCCACCACTGAGATGACCTGGCCAGAGGCCGGCAGCCAAACCCTGTTCATGCAGGTTGAGTTTCGGCCATCAGACATGTAACCGACAAGTATGCCATCGTCAGTAGCACGCGTAGCAAACTTTTGTGGCGGGGGGGGCTTTTTGAGAATCACGCAGGGGGACCCGATCACACGAAGGTGTGAATAGGTGACAGCCTTGCCAGTGAAGGCGGTGAACGGAATCAACATCTCGCCTTGGTTGCGCCTTGGTCTGCGAATGAGTAGGTAGGCTGCTGCATGTCTGACCACCTCAGGCCAGAGGTCAGGTGGGAGTGAGAGATCGCTCATCAGGGTGCGAGTGACAGTCTCCAGGTGCAGGTTGGAAATTTCCGCACGCCCGCTGGACTTGGATGTCCTAGGCGGAGAGAAGATGTGCTTGATACCATGCTCTCGGCACCAATCTGCAAGCAAGGTGTTGGAGAAGTCTCCCCCATTGTCACTCATGATTTCAGTGACCTTCAAGGGCTGGAGCTGGCGTTCATAGAAGAGCACTCTGTCAAGGAGGGCATCTGCTGAATCAGAGTTTAGCTTCAGGGGAACAGCATCAATGTAACCACTGTACTGATCTGTCAGCACAAACACATTGCGCTCACCGTTCAGGCCTTCAATGGCAACGGTGATGAGATCCAAATGCATGCGCTGCAGTGGCCTGATAGGAGGATGAATCAGCAGCTGACGTGGCACTGAAGTAAACTTGCATGTTATGCATGGCATGCAATGATTTGGAAGCGAGTCTGCTGCATCAGCAGGAATCAAACCCTTGGATGCAAGGAATTTTGTAGCTGCTCGACCAGGATGGCCGAGACGCCGACGAAACAGTTCTGCGTTGAAGATCTCAGCAGAAATCTGGGGACCTGCAGGAGTAGCGGATTGGAGCGCAGGAGCTGCAGGACGGACAATGTCTGCAGCAAGGAAGAGCAGATCGTTGTCTGCCAGGAACATGTCGCCCCAGTAACCCTGCGACTGCACTTCGAGATGACCACCATCTGGGCGATCAAAGTGCCAGAAAACACCAGAGCGCATAGCTTTGCCAAGATATACTAGAGTACGCCGAGCAGAGGCAACATGCAGAACATCAGTGAAACGAAGAGTGCTGCCGGTTGCACGAGATTGCAGTGTGAGTACACCGCGACCCACAGCCGAACACTGAGAAGATGTGGTGGCAAGCTGAAAGCCACCGTCTGAAGGAGCAAGTGTCTGGTAGTGCTCGAGTATAGAAGCATCTGGCGTGACCACGTGGGTGGCACCACATGCCTCTTAGTGATGTCCTGATGTTTGTTGTTGTTCAAGGTGCGTCCGAACCACTTCAGCTCCAGAATTGCCGGTGCAGCGACTCGGGGTACCAGTTTTCTACGTCCCAGTGATACAGAACTGTATGATTAGCAGTCAGCGTGTATGGAGTACGCCAATTGTGCGTGAACGGCCGTGAGCGACCGGAAATGCCTGCATCAGCCATGTCGTCAGAGACGACGCCCCCACGGCATCGTGGACGTGTTGAATGATCAGATTTATATCACCAAAACAAACTGCTGCTTTTTTTTTATGTATATATTGCACGGGGTGCACTGCGGGACACAAAGAAAGAGCAGATGCAGGCGGCCACCACATCACAACATAATACTGATAGTTTGTGTCCGCATGGCCACGTAGTCCGCTAGAATCCCACACCACTAAGTTGCCTGCCAGGTTCCTTGGGGCTGCTGGTTCGTACATGTGTCTAGTGCTGAAGTTGAAGCTTGCGTTTGTACCTGATTGCTAGTACTGTAATAAAACCCGGGCTTTCCCGGACCTTGAAGCCGTATACCACAATCAACATACGTTACAACATGCAGTATCACTCATTTGCATCGCTGTACGGTGACAGAGATGGTTTCATGGTCGCACCATGGACACAGAAGTTTGCGCATACATGTGCGGGGGCACGAATAGTGCTGCGCTGGTAGTGAGCGTTATAACAGCTCACGAGTAACGCACATATGTATGATTACGCCATGTTTATGGCCACCAGAAGTACGGAGGTCCGGAAGCTTGTGACCTGCAAAAGTTGTCACAAGTTTAGCAGAACTACCAGACCTGTACACATCTGTACCTGTATCACTGAACCTGTGCACATCCTCTATTTATGCCCCATGAAAACCTGTGAGTGAGGACGCAGCGCATGCGAGCGCACAAGCAAATTCTACTCACCATTTACCACCCATCTGCACAGAACCCTCTAGACACCC
>JAUMHD010004488.1:0-13879 GCA_032359135.1 Ulvella scutata
CAACAGTACATTCAATGTGTCGAAGTGTGCACAGGTTGAAAAGGGTGTCATGTCTGTGATGCTTGCGTTGCATGCGAGAAAGAGCCAGTTGTCAGCGTACAATGTAACGCGTATAGTCTTGGGAAGAAAACTGCATGTACAGCCTAACGTGCAAAGAAAAGCGGAAGCTTTTGTTTGCACACTAAGAGGCTGAGTCGCGCGAAGCGCGCGAAGCGCGCGAAGCGCGCGAAGCCTTGTGGTACAGTATTATTATATTCGTGTGTGTGAGGATCCAGATCTAGGAAAGGAAATAGAGGCTGATTGTACAGTACGGTATCCCCGTGTGTGTACGATACCCGACCTAGGAAAGAAAAATAATACACACCGAGGATGAGAGTGAGTGCGCTAGTTCTGATCTGGTATTGCAAGTTAGTGTGATGTACAACGCTTAACACTCTTACCCAATTGAAAGTTAGTGTGAGGTACAACGCTTAACACTCGTACCCATGTGAGCGAAGGGGAAACATGCATTGGCAGGGGGTGCATGAGCGACACGGGATGGATGTGGATGTTATAAACATCGATGTAACATTCACGGGCTGCATGTCACAACCATTTCACATGATTTGCATTCCTACGTTTTGGGACTGGACGAATCTACACCCGGCGTTCATCTAGTCAATCTTGTCATGCAGCACAGCCGGTCTCATGGCGCGTGGAACATTGTAGTAAAAACGCCTATAGATACAATTATGTTTCACATTTGATGCAGGTCTGGTCTTGATGTCATCAAAGTGACCACTTCATGAACTGCCAGACCCCAACACGTGCAAAGCACGGACAGGCTTCAGAAGCTTCCGGCGCCTTCTCACCCCATCGAGGTCATCACTGGCTGCTGATGCCATCGGCACAGTGTCACCCCCATGCATGTTATTCTGTAACATCTGCTCTGATATCCGCACACCAGACGCCAATGTCTTCCCCTTCTGTGCATCACTATCCTGTTGAGACTGTGCAATGCATGAATCCCATGCACATGAAGCGTTGTCTCTGTGCCAAAGCACCTGCCACACGCCATCCCATCCCCATGCATCCTCGACGCCATCAGATGCCCTCCTAGTGGGGCAGCCACGATCTGCAGAGCATGCAGTAGTATTTGTAGCACCTGAAGCCACCTCGCCGCACGCCCTTAAGCCACTCACGCTGTGCCCCCGTAGCGTAGGCAGCGTGGATGATAGCGACCACCCAGAGGGTGGGTTGTCTACAGTTCCCGCAGTGGCTGAGGGGTCTCCACACGAAAAACAGTGCTTTATGGAGTCCACAGGGGTAACTGGGTGGTGTGCGCCCGGGACGAAGTCCGCAGCTGCTGCAAACACCCCCAAGCCACTCCCGAGAATGCTCTTGCTGGAGCTCGCTGTGCCGAAAGCAGTGGCGGGGGAGCATGCATTTGGATTTGAGATCTCAGCAGCAGGAAGGGGCACAGCCGAAGCTGCACCCTGGGAGATGTGGGCGGTGGTGGGGACCGAGGATGCGGAGTCAGACGTTGACAAGTCAGCGTCGTTGGGAGATGCGTATGCAGTCGAGACGTTGGGGAGGACGGCCCCGGGTGTTGCCATGGAACCTTCCGATGAAGAACCATCTGCTGTTGCCGGCGCTTGTGCGCTACACGTGTCGGTGACTTTACAGCTATTCTTCTTGGTCCGGTCCTGCGGTGTGCAGCCAGGGTTGCTTTAAGGGAATTCGGAAAAAAGTACATAGTTTGGCAAACGATTCTTTCTAGGGGGGCGGTGCGTAGCACAATTCATTGGTTTCTGATGATTTTCAGGGTTAACTCCGCTCGAAACAACTGACTACTTCGACCCAGGCCGAAAAACCGGCACTAACAGCAACCCTGTGTGCAGCGTCAGTCACATCTTTGTTGGCGGCAGGACAAAAGAAGACACGGAGAGACCGACAGAGGCAGGCAAATGTAGGAAAAGGCAATGACGAAGTAACGAGCTGACACAGTATCCTCAGTTAAAGTCTGTTTAGCGCCCGCACCTGTGCGTGCAAGCTGGAGCTGCAGCCACTGCGTCTTCTGGTGATGGCGCTAGCCCGCGTGCTGGACGTGGTTGCAGTGCTGGTGGGCAGCATAGTTGGCAATGTCTCATCCTGACAGTCGCCATCCTCGCCAGCCTTGACAGATTCGACCACCTCAATAGCCTCGCCAGTCTTAATCGTTGATTGAAGTGTAGGCCACTGTGGGGTACAGGCAAACAAAGAGGGTCCAAGTGCCTGGGGTACGTGCTGACATGCATGGTGTGCCGCTGATGCACCCGAATTGGACGCTGGGGTGCTGCTCTGGATGGAATCTTCTGATTCACAGGAAGAGCCGGCTGTCGACTGTTGTCGAGAAGATTGCTGCAGCTTCGTTGAGCGTCGGTGGTCGCCATGATCACTCCCATGATCTTCTTTTTCATCATCATCATCATCTTCAGTGTGATCACCGCATGCATGTCCGCCATCAGTAGAGCAGCTTTCCCGTACACTAGTATCCATGTCATCATTTGTACGCTTTGAGATACAGGTCTCTGGTGTGCATGCAGACGCGTGAATTTGCTGCAGCAGCCAGTTCTTAATGCATACAACGAGCGCAGGTCCGCGGCGGCCATGAATCATCACATGCATGGCACCATCCTTGACCTCCTCCCATTTGAACTCCCTAAGTTTACGTAATCTCCTACGTACAGGCCCACCAGCGGCTCTAGTGTTAGTGCTAGCCTGCGGAGCTTCGCGGGTGCCATAATTGCTGCTTCGGCTGCCCTCCTCTGCCCCGTCTCGCCCGAAAAGTAAAACCCATAGGGCGCGGGGGATATCACCGAGGCCCCAGCGGGGCGTATGCTTGCGAATTAGTGACCTGGCCGCACTGTTGCTTTTATCACGCCAGAGCTCAGCAGCGCTACGGCACGTGAGGTGCTCATTCGCTGCCCATTGGACGTACATCGGACACGTCACACAATTTGCAGCTGCAGCCTTGTTCAGCATCAAGAAAAACTGCAAGCAAAACAAAAAAGTCTTTGGAAACATCATCATTTGAACTCAAATTTAAACTACAATGTTCTAAACTTGTATTCATATTAAACATTGTAGTTTAAGTGTTCGATCATTGTAGTTGGAACTTGAATTCAATCCTCTGACACAAAACGAGGATGCAGAAACTGGCAGCACAAAGTCCAGGCCACGCAAGACAAGACAACACAACTGAACAGAAAGAAAACAACAGCTGAGAGCAGCAGCTGTGCACCTGAACAATTGAGTGTGCGGTGACGACACGTGTGGGCTCGTTGAAGTAATGATCATCAGTCTCTGCACGATGCGGGATTGCATGGTCATCGGTTATTCGACTCCACGGCGTGGATGGAATCACCTTTGCGAGCGGGCACAGCACGCGCAGCACAGCGATAACCACCATGATCACATGCTCTGCAAGAGTCACCCGACGCCCCAGAGCTGGAGTGTTCAGCGCAAGTCCCTGAATGCATGCCACGCATGCATCACATAGAGCCTGACGAGACATGAAGATTGTGGCAAAGCAGGGGGAACTCTATCACATGCTTTCAAGTTCATGCATACCAAAGCACGGAAACCACAAACAAGTAGGTATGCCAGCGTGTAAGCATCATGCTTCATTGTGCACTAACTTGTCATGCTTATGCTATGCCTGACTACCCTCCCGGATTCCCACACCATAATGCGCACAGTATTGCAATGCACACTCGTTTGAAACTCCACTACAATCAGAGGGGGCACAAGAACAAGAACAAGGTAACATGAACATACGACAATAAGCTTGCCCCACACGTTCAAAGGGATCTCTCCTAGGTGTGGCACACCCATACACAAGATCCCTGTTCTGTTACAGCAACTCTGTATGTGATGTATGGTATCTACAACGTGAAACGGCGGTTAACCAACAAGCAAGACGCAGTAGAGGACACAACAAGCATCTCAACAACAAGCATCTCAACTGTGGTAGCATCTGGGCACACGACCAATTCCAATCCGGTTTGTCAAAATCAAACACGGTGAGAACAACAAGGTGTTATTTCACAGTGCACAGCGCACACCGCGAAAGTCCCAGGCCTCTTCGTCTCGAGCAAAGTGAGCACGCCACCTCCGAGGCTATGAGCGACACCATACAGTGGCAGCGGTGCGTGGTCCATACTCACAGTGTCTATAGGTGCATCATCCGTATGAATGCCTGTGACCTGCTGCAGTTGCGTGAAACTGTCAGGAATGTGTAAACAAAATGCTGCACGGCATGAACCTGTTTGTTCAGTACATCAGGCTGATTGGTAGCGTGGTGTAGAGATGTGATGTGAAGCTGGTAGCTGAACACCAGCAAAGCTGCAGGTAGAGAGACTTTAATAGAACCACAATAACATCTCTTTAATCCGAGCTGTTAGTCCGCCAAGTATTGATGGGTGCAAACGGGAACCTCATTTGCGCCCATCAATACTTCGCGGACTATATCCGGATAGTGAGTAGTAGGAAATCAAGCATCGCTGAACTCATGGAGAGCTGTTCGAACTCGTATTTTCTGCCAGATTTCTGGCGTATAAAAGCGAGTGACGCATGAATGAGTGACGGAGGAACGAGCTGCTACTATATTTCAAAAGCTATTTGAACTTGGGCGTCCAGTGGGGAAGCAGCAGGGGGCCGAGAGCGAGGGCAGCACCTTGTACACAGCCTTTCCATGCACAGCAGGCAGCACCACCTCGTCCAGGAATCCTTCAGCATCATCCAGCAGGTGCTCAGGGCTGTGGATGCAGACCCTGCCATCTGGGTCCTTCGGTTCTGAGAGGCCGTGGCCGTGCATGTCATACGCAAATACGTCTATGTTGGCTTCCACGAGCACTGTGAATACTGCACGGACAGTGAAGTATGTCACCAGACACAGCAGGTGCGAAACCATGAAGCCTCTGTGCGTATGAATACTACGCTGGTGCTGTGTACTTACTCTCCTGCGCTCTCACTATCTTTCGGAGAAGCGTGTGGCACGAGAATGACACGAGTAGGACAAGGGTGTGACAAGGGTGCTGTAAGGCTGTGGTAAGTTGTGGCACTTGTGACGACGCTGTGCACTTCACGATGTGCTTACCTAGTGCTCTCTCGGTTTGTCTACTGCCCTCTAGTTCCTGTTAGCGGTGTACTGGCAATCGGAGCACCACAGCAACGAACAAGCAATCACTAAGCAAGCTGGGAGTGCGTTGTTTGTCGTACGTCTCTTCCACCATCCACAGTACTCACAGATCCCATGATGGAAGAAGACTACTGCAGTGGGGTTCTGGCAGCGGTATGCGTAAACACAGAGCTTCTGTGACCTGCACATCAACGCCTGTTTTGAGGCAAACATACTACGCTGTACTGTTACTGAAGCCACTGTTACTGGGCTTTTCAATATTCTTCACTTCCATCTGTACATCTTTGATCTTTGAGAAAGGCTGTCCACGCCTGGCCAAATTTCTGAATCTCACGTCACAAAACGGAAGGCAGTAAAAAGGCAAGAACCGAAACAGCCAGACACGACTAGCACAGCAAAAACGCCACTTCGCAATGTAAAGAGGCTTGGTAAAGAATAACAATACGAGCGTTAGTACATATCGCACTATGTATCGCAATGAATGTGCCACAAGTTTTGTGTTTCGTCAGTCACTGTTTCGTTAGGCAGGCTGGAAAAGGCTCGTGATGGCGATGATGTGGCATACGAGTGAACTGTGAGTTTTTCAACAGGCTGCTTCCGTCTGCTTAGGTTCTTGCCGATTGCCTGCATTTTAAGCTTTTAGTAGGGGTTCCATTGCATTCCGTTGTTAGTTGATTGTCACCATCGAATCGCCCCTTTCGAGTGCATCTGGTTGCACATGCAGGAGGTGTCAGGATGCAGGTAACTCGTGAACAAAGAGAACTTCTGATGACAAACGTCACAGGGAATGTCTAGTCAACGGATGTGTACAGCTTCACAACGCCAATTGCCTCGTTTAGAGGACCGGGGGATGAACATTACAGTGCATCACTGATCACTGCACCGGTGATGTGTGCCAGCCAGAAAGCATGAACACCCCTGTTAGGTATCGAAAGGACAAGAACATGGAGAGCAGTAGAAGATGGCGTCAGCCCAAATGGTAGGACGAAGCTTGAGGAAGGAAGTGTGAAGTAAAGAGCACGAACAGCAGCCGATACCAAATACAGGACAAGAAGCAGCATGTGCAATCTCTTGCAACTGTAGCTATCAACTGTGACAGCAAGTGCGAATAACTGAGCAACAGCAACCCTTGGGAGCATGTGTTGATCCGGAAAATGTTTCGTCCGCAGTTTCGTGGACATGGTAGCTATACAGGCGATGAGATTTGCTTGAACTCAAACCTGCAGAACTCCGAGCATGAGTACATACCTACTATTCATCCACACGAATCGTTCTACCCGATACAGCGAGCTCTTGTGAGTGCTGGCAGGCACCTGAGGCTGCCACAAAGCATCATTGTCTGTACGATGCAACCGATTCCAGGACTGTAGACAGGAGAGCGCCCTGAACATGTGAGATACGGCCTTGATGACAGCGATCTGTATACTCAATAATATGTGTATCAGGCGGTACACTGGGGTCATGAGGAAACTGCAGCATGCGTGTGTTCTGGGGCTAAGTGCTACATCTTGCTGCTCTCCGCAATCCCGGCTTCCCAAGCTCTCTTGGCTTCCTCGGCTGTTCGCAATTGCCATACTGGATGCTCTAGCTTCGCTGCGGCTAGTGCTGATGGCTGACTTCCGTCCTTGTCCTGCGAAAAGTCTGTTTTGAGACTATGGCGAACAAGAAAAAATATCACAATACTATTATCTTCAGTTGATGAACCTAGGCAGTCGGATTCTGACATGACTCAGGGAGGTTTCTCACAGGGGGCTTAGCTTGTGGCCGGCTCGGACACCACTGCACTGTTCCAACGGCGGATAACGCGGTAACATATTGGAGATTTATTGTGGGCTGTGCATCAGTAGCTGGAATGGGATGGCCACAGGGCAGCATGGACGCACCTTGAAGAATGGCGACTGGTCGCTCAAGCACGCGGTCATAAGCTTATAGTGGCGTGAACAATCCAAAAGATCTCCACCAGTAACATAGTAGTTTCTTGTTTGCAGCCAGGCACCTACACAGGATCACTGCCGTCGACGAATGTGATTGTGCAGAGACTGTATCAGCGCGCTGGTGCGCACGATTGCAGGTCGAGAAATCATCCATATACTGCCAGCAAGCCTCCTTCTGTTTCTGGGTGGGCTGTACGGTGCTCATTCTTCGGCAGAGAGGATGGATATCACAGTACAGATGTGCAGTAACAGATGCAGAGTGAACAGCTACAAATGCCAAACACAAGTTCAGCAGAGCCAAAGAATTGCAATGATCGTCGTAAGCTTCTGTGACACTAGAAACACATCTGCTTTGTCGGTTGCCTGTGGCACGCTGATGTGCGGCTCCATCGGAGAAAACAACACGCAAAAGGAAGCCTAGTCGAGCACATAGCATCGGTTGGAAGTTCAAAGTGACTCAATTCACGTGACAGCGGCGCCAGGTTGCTGCATTCGAGTACATGCCACTGCATGCAGGCGTAGTGGCTTCCAGTACCGAACCACATGGCGCGTGTGAGTCACGGAGGGCATCAACAACACATAGAGGTATTCAAGAAGGGCATTTTTGTTCCGTGGAGGTGTACTATGTTGCACGGCGCTCGTATCTGACAGTGTGACCATGTAGCACACACCTAGCTGCAGGTTCGTGTTGCTCAAAGCTCGCCCTGTGAAGTCCAGGTCCAATCGGATGATGAGACACAACACGACATGCTGATTCGATTCAGAAGCTCTCCATATTGTGTAGCTAAGCTTGTGTGTGCGAGGCGGGTGAGTGTGTGCACATCAGTACTGACAGGTGATGCTGAATGAACGTAAAGTTGTGTATACTGCCAACAAGGGAACCACGAAGCATAATGCATAGACCTTAACAACATGATACCACACTTACAATGAAGTCGTGTCAGTGTTCAAGTGCTTCGCGTTCTCGGTGATTCATTGAGGCATTGCTTTCACAGGCACGTGCGCAAATTGTCACACATGGGACGCGAATGTTCTCCAGCTTCTTCTGACGAATACTGCGGCATGAACTCCCATCGCATTATACTTTTCTTTTACAAGGTATAGTCTTCATTGCAGTGTTGCCTAGGGACTACACATTACCAGACACCCACATGTGTTCAAGAACAGAAGATTAGTGTCCCATGATATCAATGTATCATGACACATGTGGGTGGCCATTCCAGTGTGGCCAAGTAATTGCAGCCGAATAACCTGGCCAATGTGATGCAACATAGACGCTTTCTCATGAAGCATCATGGCTAGAAAGCTGACAGGCTGCCTGTGAAGACAAGCTGGTAAGCCCTAGTACCTGCCACAGCTACAAAAGGGGAGCACCCACAGCCCGTCCCCGCGGAGTCCTCCACAGTTGTTTAAATTATTTTACCTTTTGTTGGTTCTATATAACAGCTGCTGCCTATTTCCAACAAACCTAGAGTTTCCTTATGGAACAGTCCCGAACACTTAGGACAATCACCTCTTCAAACTGTACAGTAATGCTCACAGCCCCTGGAGCACCATTCTGACATCCTTTGAAGTCTAGGAACAAGTGTCATCTATAAGGTCTCTTGAATTTTGTCGTGGTTGGAGCTCATGGTCGTAACATTGTAATGTACTTATTGTTGTTCTTCATTGCTGTGGCAGCTGCACCAGACAGCTGGGGAATACTACCTTGATGGTGTGATTGTGCCATCCGAATGAAGTGCTTCTAACCCTTGTTGCCACCAGACCCTGTGCATGACGTTGTGTAAAGTTACAGGCATAACTCCATAGAATGGCTCATGTACCAGCAAATCATCGCATGACAACTTAGATCGACCTCTCACAAACGACACAGGACATGACACTACCGAAGCAGTGACAGGGAATCAAGCTAGCCTCTCTACCCACATGGTGCACCAAGCCATGATGTTGGAGTATAGGGACTGACTCAAACCCTGTGAATTGCCCACGGTGGTGGCCTGTCTGTGCTGTGTTGTGAAATTTGTCTGTTGTGGCATGAATTCCCTGTTTGCGACCCTGTGTTTGCTTGCAACATTGTGCGGCGTTCTCGGCAGCCTCTGTGTTTGCCTTCGTGGTGCCGTGTGGCCCGGGGGTGTATGTCCCTGTCCCACCCCTTCGGGGGTGCTGAGGCCGAAGCGCTTCTTGGGTATGGCGTGGTTCACGATGAACATCCTTTTTTTCATTTGAACGTGTTCTGCTTGGGCACACGCGGCTTGTTCTAGTTGCTTCTGGCTGTGAGAATGCTTGCAGAAAAAAATGTTTATACTTCTGGAACTATTCACCTTTTCTGCATTTCCTGTGCGTAAAAGGAACGGCTGTGGCCCTATCTCATCTATGCTGCTTGGGTGTAGGACTGGAGTGTGGCTATTGAAGAGCACGCACTGTCTGCTTGACAGGTGCCACTGTCAGCAGCTTTTTTGCTGTCACAGATTACTTGCCGCACCACTGGACTTTTGAGGTCAGATGTACAGTGGTTCAAGAAGACTAATTATGTTAAACGGCTGTCACAGAGAGGAGTCGTCAATGTGGTTTGAGTTTGATTGGCATCTCCAAGTGTTCCATCAGAAGCATCACCCTTTCGACATCATGCCACATCACTGAGAGGCCTCAGCAGAGGGCGCAGAAGCGGAGGGCCCATAACCTGTAGCGGACAGAATACCAGTGTACAAGGATAGTTCCAGAGCGCTCTACTAGTGCGATGGTACTCTCTTATATCAGAGAGAGCACTAGTAGGAAGGATCAATATACTCACACATGTATCCTAGTGTCTACAGGATACGTATACGCATGAACATGGAATCACGACAGTACCCACTGCCCTCTTGCCATGTGATGGTACTCTTGATCCGGTTGACGTGAATGGTGACTGGGTCGATTCTCGTGTGTTTGATACTACAGGCAGGGCTGGCTGTCATGTCAGCGTTGTTGATCCTACTTGTCCTAATTACCTGGGCAAGAGTGAGTTGCTGTTGTTACAGGAATATGAGGAAGCGAAGAGTAGGCAATGTGTGCCGAACGGTGCTACTATTGCGCATTTTGTTAGGGCTGGAAATTACAGCAGCCAAAGTCCATTTGACACGTTCATTATTCGTACTGTAAATGGCTGTAATTGAGAATTACCACAATCTCAATTTTCCTACATGAACGCCAAATCAATCGTTGTAAATGGCACCGTCCACCCCGATTTAACACCAACTTAATTGATCGACCATGAATTACGCCTGTTTAATCCTTTTTTTTGTGGGGATCCCTACTGCCTGAGTTCAGGATCTCACCTCAAGATGATGAGAAAGATATGCGCAGTATCGATGAGAAACATATATGCTCCAATCTTGCACAAAACGAAGAAAACCCGCGCAGATGCGACATGCACCATATTCATAGGTACTTTCAGCCACATTGCCATGCTTCTGGACAGTTGAGAAGAAAGCCAAAGAAAAAGTACAAGAAATTTGAAGAAAAGGGAATAAAAAGGTAGTACAGCACTGTGCCAAAACCAAGATCCTGCTGTAACTTCTCCTACCGATGCGTCTCTTTGTAACACTCACAAAAAGATTCGACACTATTGCATCTTGCCGAGAGTTTTGTATGCGCACGTTGAACATGAACTGCCATGCTGGCAGCAAGTCTCCTGCCTCCTGACTGCTGACAGTTCGCACGCGGCTTACAATTGCACTTACAGAGACACAGTGTAATCAAATTGCTACATGTAACTGTTACAATGAATTCGAAACAGTTACAAACGCGGAACTCCATTTATCGTGTTAATTACACATCCTTTAAATGGGGGTAATTTACAGCACAAATCGGCTGTAACTGTAATTTGCAGCCCTGCATTTGGTTCTGTCTACGTTCTTCCTAGGGTTGTTTACAAAGTGTTATTATTGTTGCTTGTTCCACTGGTGTAGTCGATGGGTTGGAAAGTAGTAAATGAAGGAGGCGGGATTTCATGCAATTCGTTAAGGGGAAACCAACAGAGACCCTTTACGCACCCGGCGCAGAAGCTCGAAAGAAAGATGAGAGGTGGCTCTGGCCGGACCGGGGTTCGAACCCGAGACCTCGTGGTAAAAGCACTTTACGCTCACGGGCCCGCGGCTGAGTTTAAGGTCAATCCCAAAGGCTACATCAACATTGCTGGGAGGGGGAAGGTTTGGTAGGGGGGTTGCGCAACTGGAAGCGGCAAGGCTCGAGGTATGCTAATGCTAACGGCTTTCTGGCGCAGATGCTGGTGTGTGGCGAATCTGTTCGTCGTACCCATGCTGGAGCTTCAAACACTACAAACGTGTTCACTAGTGATAATTGGGCCATTTTGGAGGTAACATGAATCGTTACCGTTGCTGCAGGAGGAATCCCTTGACTTCTATAATTTCGCCAAGAGAGGAGCGCGGGAGCCAAGAGAGGATCGACAATTGAGGGGGCACTGGTAACCACAAACCACGGGAAAGTCAAGTGTTTGTTCTTGCAAGTTCTTTGCAGTGCATATTCAAGTTTTGCAGGAAAAGGGATGGGGGTCCTGAGAGGTGACAAAAAGAGGGACCGGGAGCCGGTGCAGCGCAGGCAAGATGCTCACGGTGGTGTTCAGCTTTCGGGAACTGTGCTAAGTTCAGAGGCAGACTACCTGATACATGCGCAGAAGCCGTGCGCCTCATTTTCTCAACGCGTGTTTGCAAGTGAGGCATAGAGTTGCAAGGGGGACCATGAGAATGTCCCTGAAGTGTGCAAACTTTACCTGTTTCAGCCTTTGCTTCAGCAACCCATTGTAACCCTTTTGCCACCTTGCTTTGGTGCAGGGACAGCGATTCTGAATTGAACAAGATTCCGCTTGTCGCAACTGGGGAGCGCAAGCTGCCTAGTACCATGGCCATTGGCCCTGGCACAGCAAGCCGTGTGCTGGGGCAGGGTGAGGAACGGCGAACTGACCAGTTTGACAGTCCACAAGCAGCACCAGTTTGCATGTAATGATGTGAGGCGAACATTGGCCACGGAGACAATGCTGAAAGCAGCAGCTACGAATGTGGAAATACCGTTTAAAGACATCAGCACAAGCGATCTGGAGTCTGGATTGAAAGCGACACATTCTGTTCATCAGGTGCAACTCCCTGCCATGCGTAGTTGACTTGTGGACGTAGCTAGGTCTTCTGAAGGAACGTCATAGGTTTTCCATTACCTCGTTTCGCTCATCATGTCGCTCTTCATGGGGTTTCCAGCAGGTTTGCATGCAGTGCCCTGGGAACTAGAGCTGTGCCGTTGCAGCAACGTGACACCGCCTGAGACGAAACAAACTTTCTGCATGGCAACCACGTGCAGGATTGTGAACTTGTGACATGAAGCGCAGGCACTGTGTGAAGCCGCCGTCGGTGACTGCATCGTCGCCATTTTGGATTACATGGAGGAGTTCATGTTCTTCCATCTAACTCCAATTCGCGATCCCAGCAACAACAAGGTGATGTCCTTTGATGTCAAGTATTGTGTCGCATACACATGTTTCGCTGAGCCAGGGCGCTCCACAGCGTTCCAAGTCATGTTTGCCCTCATCAAGCGTGGCGCAACAACACCGGGCTGGGACATCGAGAAGATGAGACTCGCTGGTGACCCCGGCTGCCCCCGGACATTAGCTGACCAAAATCCAGCGAAAGAAGAGCCACTGTGCACCAGCTGCTCCTAGACACGTTCAGAACGCGTGACGGCAGGGTTCTGGACGCCTCCGACTGCCTGGTGAAGGTGGCCACGTGTGCAAACGTGACCTCTGAAATCGAACGGGAGGCTCGTGTATACATGCACTGCCACAGATACCATGGCATCACTGGCACAATGAGCGTCGTGCCTGAGATGTACGGCCAGGGAACCCTGAAGGATGGCAGACCCTACATCGTTCTGCAGCGGCTGCGGGGCGTGCCTGTATGAGACATGAAAGAAGAACAGGTTGATGATGTGGGTCAAGCCCTTGAGGAGGCTGTGCGCAGGCTGCAGGAGGAGGCATGTGTTATCCACTCAGACCTTTCGTGGCGCAACTTGGTGATCGTAGGGCCAGGCCCATCTTGTACCAAGGTGTGCGCATGCCCACACGCTCTTCGCAGGCTTTCCCCTGATGCGCCGTGATTGCTGGTGTTCAGCCAGGCACGTTGTGCTGTGATTGTTTTGCCAGTGTACAGCGCTGTCCTGCTAGCACAGGTGAAGGTTAGCCTCTGACTGCTGACCTGCTGCACAGAGGTGATGCTGCTGGATCTTGCGGAGGCACTTCTCGTCAGTGGCGAGAAGTAGAATGAGTGGGAGGACGTTAGGCACTGGGGCCACCTCTGCCACGATGCAGCCTCCCCCCGTTGGCAGAGGTCACGTAATTCATTCTTCATCAGTTTCACTCCGTAAAGACTTGATTCCCATTGCCAAGGGCTTGAGGGTCCATTCTTCATCAGTTTCACTTCGTCAAGACTAGCAATGTCAAACGTGTAACATGATTTTGCCCTGTTCGTTGGGGCGCTGAGGCCAGAGACCTTCCTGGGTGTTTCCCAAGCACCTCTCGCAAGTGTTAGTGTACTCCTGTACACATGTCTGCTTCGAGGCCATGTTTCAGTGTAGACCTTGTCACGGCGTACCATTTGTAGGAATCGAAGCATCTATGTCACGTGTCCCTTCCATCTCCTACAAACCGGAAAGGTAGTGAATAGCCATGAACCCAAATACCCAAAATCAACTAACACAAAACATCCACCACTTCACTCGAATGGCACAACAGCACCATCACGAA
>JAUMHD010004499.1:0-13794 GCA_032359135.1 Ulvella scutata
GCATACTACAGTTGAGCTACAGCGAAGTGCTAGTTGTGCACAAGGTACACCTTAGCCACATGCATGAATCTTCACAACACAATCCTTCAATCACATAGTCCCTGATACTGTTTCGCTGGCTTTCCTGTTGGGGATAGTGGGAGCAGCATATGAACGGCTGGGACTAAATAACAGTGGTCATGTCTTTTACAGTAGGGTGGGATTGGATGGCACCCCGCCGTCTTTCTTTCCCAATGCCCACTTTCGGATGATGGTCGTCAAGGCTGCATACCATGATGCTGGATCGACTATACCAGAGTGTATCACTGTTAACATTGTTAAAGGGTGAAAGACCTACATGCGGCCATCCATAAGTTGAAAGGAAAAAGGAAATTGAAGGCTCTCACTGGGATTCCTGAAAGGGCAGAGCACACAGCATACCAGCGGATCTCTACAGTTGCAGATTCGCCAAGCACGTCTTCAGGTGCACCGTGTGACGTACAGAGTGTACAGGATGGCCCCCGAGTTCTCAGTTTTTGTGTCAGGGGCACTGGCAACACCCATGCACTTCCCATGAAGTTATGGGTTGGTCATCTAATTGCAATGACAGCCCCGGCGGTAAAAAATACCGACTTCAAAGACAGGCATGGACCAAGGTGGTCCCATCTGACACAATATCGCGGATCTCCCTTGGTTGATGATGACCAGCAAGCCATCTATCGCAGTTGTCGATCCCGGTGCGTTGTTATGCGTACTGACCTGGAATGGATAGAATGTTCATGCACTTCCATGGTTGCTTGGCATGGTTCACAATACCTGCATGAAGAAATAGAAAATTATATCCTCTACATGTTACCCTGTATGCAACTACTCCTGCTGTGTATACCGTGCTCGTGCGTTTGTATGTCCTTACGCCTGTAAATAAGGGTGGCAAATATAACGTTCAGGCCTCTTTGTATACCGGTAGAATCGGTATAATATACCGATATACCGGTATATCTGCGATACAGAGGTATACTGGCTGAGCTTCCAGAAAGGTATTTGCCAACAGGAAGCCTTTTCCTCACCAAATCTAGCAACTGAGGTGTCAGTATCATAGTTCCCATGTGTTTACTCATGTTGGTGAACATTGCATGCTTAAAACACTGTTTCATGCTTAGTGTAGGATGGTTGTGTGAATCTTGAACTTTTGGAAAATCGGTAAACGATAACACTCAGAAGTTATATTTATTAAATAGGTAAATGACATCCAACAATTCGTATATGTGCGGAACCGAAAAAGGCTAAGCTACATTGACAATGCTTCAGATGCATTTATTTTACGAGACGTTCTGCTTGACATGCATAGGGAACTTGAAGCAGTGGTTTTTTTATACCGGGGAGGTTGCCAGACGACGGACACCAGAACAAACACGAGTTTTCTGTCAGAGAGTGAACAGTATACTTAAGCATGTTCACAGAAACGCTTAGAAATGTGCATGGGGCAGTCATGCAGCGGAGGGACAGCGTTCGGTAGGCTGATACGAAGATGTTGCCAGCGGTGACTGTATGCATATTCTGGGGCATGCAGAATCATCCATTACAGAGACAACCATTACACCAGATCATCAAAAGCATTGTTGACGTCGGCAAGTGTCAGATCGAAGTCACACTTCACTGCACGTGCGTTGCTATTGTAGCAGAAAGTGATGATCTTACGAACACGTTCGAGACCCAGTGCACTGCGCTCTTTCCAGATGCTGACTTCGATTGAAGTTCGCGGAACTTTGCAAGAGCAGGTTGCCATGCCGAGTACATCTTGCCGTTGAACCACGTCTCAAACCTAGATCCAGCTTCTACGCCTGTGCGACTATGGCAAGCAGGTCGCGCAAGAACTACTTCTACATCGTTGTCATCGTGTCTACCAGTCTCGCCAACACCTGGACCACCATCCGGTACAACGGTGCTCATTGAACTTGTAGAATACGCAACAGAGAACCCCTTGGCCTAAAACTAGCCGCAGAAAACTACAATAATCTAAAACATTTGTGTTTGGTGCCTGCTGGTGTTCATATTGATCACTGCTGGCAAGCCTTTGTACCAGGATGGCCGCTACAGCGTAGTGGAAGGTTCCGAAGAATGGTATATTCGACCCGCAGCGGTATATTGCAGGTCACAATATACCGTAAAAATATACCGCTGGTATACCGCAAAAGTCGGCCTCCGGTAGATATACCTTTATACTGCGGTATATTGCTATACCAGTATAAATATATTGGCTCTACCGGTATATGCCAGCCTTACCTGTAATACATCAGTTGACACTATACAATATTCGCAGCCGAATTCAAGAAAGTTGTGATGAACTTTTCTAACTGCCAGACGTCTGCATCTGGTGACAGAAGAGAATCATCAGGGACAACATGTGAGGAGAAGATGTCAACAGCTTCCTTGCTTGGGATGAACTACAAAGAGCCGGTCATAACGCCAGAAAATGGTATGGAGCTCGAATTAAACAGAAAATTCAAGCCAGTTGTGCAGGATGATCAGTGAGTGAAACTTTCTTTTGCCAGCCTGAGCTGACAACTTGCTTGTCAGTGACAAGCGCAGTTTTATGTGTGCGATACAAGTTTATTGAGAAGTATGCAAAGGGTAAAGCAGCCTGCAGCATATCCATTCGAATTGGTAATAATGGGTATAGTGGATATGCATTGCACGTTGTTGATATGGCATTCGCTGTTTTCTGGTTCCAGCATACCCTGTAACCAGCACTACGTGTTCTGGTTACAGTCTTGACCGGCAGGCATCTGTAGGGAAGTGTAAGTAGGGTTTTAGCCTATTTTTGGCAACCCGAAAGAACGGTTTTGGATTCAAGTCGAAAACACATGTCCCGGACTTCGTGCTGGACTTTCAAAACCGTGCCGACCTTTCAAAATGGCAGGAAAATCCAAATTCCAAACGCACCTACAAACAGGGTCCACCACTTCACTCGAATGGCTCAACAGCACAACCTATCTTCCTGGCCTCGTATAGAAGACACATGCCCTCGTGAAGACACACACGAGACTTCACTGATGTCGACACAACCATTGTAACATAAAGGCAAAAATAATGATGTACCTTCGAAGGTTTGCATGAGGGAGGTCGCCACCTCGGCTACAGAAGGAAGTGTTGGTGGGGGATGAGGTGCGCGAACGCTGAAATTGTAGACAGCAACATACGTAGATTAGACGCTGACTCACATCGAGTTCTGAATGCCGCACATCGCCGGCCTCACCTCGGGGTCGGTCATCAGATTCGCGTTACTCTGAACTGGACCGATCGAGATATAATATTTACAAGTAATGAAGAATTCTAGGAGACTCGGGAGGTAGTCAGCTTGCGTGGCGTTCATCGCGAACGAATCCATCAATCAACAGGGTTGGCCAGACCCTGAGGAGATCCGGATGCCTTGCACCCAAAAAAAACTGTAGCTAATGCTCAAACGCACGTATGTGTCATTTATGCGCAATCCATACGACCAATGATTTCCCCTTCACACCGGAAGTCGGCATGGCACAATCTACATAATAGCAACAAACTTCTACGTGGGAGATCCTAGACACCGTCCACTCTAATATATAACCTCCACTCGCAACCACGTGGTTGTGCACCGTGCAGGGCTACTTCAACGTTCAACAGCCTCACTTTCACCAAACCTTGCCTTTCAGCCAAACAATTTCTTTCTACGGGATACCTTCTTAACAATAAACCCTGCTCCGACCAGTTCGCCCCCTGTTGCGCGGGTGAATCCGGGCACAGGTGAGAATTGAACCCTGCAGGATGCAGCGCACACAACCTATGAATACAAAAGGACTCCCTTCGATTCAGAACTCTACGTATAGCATCTTCCGGGCACTCAACACGTTCGAGGACAGATCTGGATATAGATACGTCCTCCCACGTTAAACCGTGAGGTGCGGTCCTAAGTGCTCGCCGTAGGAGGCTCGCATGATCAACCTGATGCTCGGTCAGCCTGCGGTGCAAGCTCTTGGTTTCGCCCACATACACTCCAACATCGCTAAAACATCGCAGAAACAGAGCATACACTAGTGGGCCATCTGCTAGTGATACAACATTTGATGATCGGGTCTTCTTTCCCACGTTCTCCATTCGCGTTGACTGTGCAAACGCGTCCATCCCGGTCTGCTGACTTCCGATTGGCACGTCATCCACATCGTCCGTCTTGCGCTTGGCTACACAGAACATGTTGTCACTGCATTGATGTGCTCAGTGTACATGCTTTTCATACCGACAGGAGCTAGTCCGTCATTTTTAGTGTGCAGTTTTATTTCAAATATATTATCCTTTTCTGTACGATGTGGCAGTATGGTACTGTTGTACTGTGGAAATTTGGAAATAAAATAAACGAGGACCGTGGGCCGAGACGGATGCAAGGTTTGAAAGAATAGATCGTTGAGAAGCACACGCCTACAGATGTTGCCGTGGAAGCATTCGACGGGCAATATCATATTCTTCAACAAGTTATGCCGACCATGCACCCATATAACCATGCAATGAATAAAGTTGTCGTCTGCATCCACAGCCATGTTATACATCATCTTTTCAAATGAGTTGATCGATTACATGCTCTGTTGCCCAGACGGAGCAGGGAGATTGTTGCAGCATACTTCTTCTCGCCCGGCTTCATGCAGGGGGGGAGAACTTCCCAGTAATGCGTGGCACTCACCTCCTTACTGGAACTTCGCTTTTGATGGATTCCATGACCTTACTCAGGACAACGGCACTGTTGTGCTTGGTGAGATCCACGACCTGAAAATACCAAATCAAGCGACGTGGCCTTCATGCTGCACTTTTGGTATTGTGAATATGTACATCTTCACGGATGTATACGCGATGATGTATGGATAATACCCGCATACCACACTATATAATTATGCGTGGCGAGTTGATCGTCATCAGAGAAACAGCAGGTCATCAGAGAGCCGCACGGGAATCAGTGATAGTAGGGATCAGCTGTGATTAAAGGGAATTGTCTCAGGGACGCGTGGGAAAAAGCTTCCTTGTGAACAATCATCCCTCTGCAATTGCACTGCACACACGGGACGATTGATCGAGAAAGATCTCGTACATTTGATGTGGAACCTCCAAGAACCAGAATCTCCGCTGCGTGTCCCCAATTGGGATTCTTCTTCAGGAGTGCTCGCAATGTTTTGAACACAAACGCATTCTTGTCACTGTACCTCTCCTGAGGTGTTAGTGGTCGTCCTGGCATCACCCCGCACAAGAATATGAAGTGTCCGTTTGCTGCCAGTTATATTTTGTGCCCCCCTCCTTTGCAGTTAGCCGAGTGGAAGGCGGCGAGCCGCATGCAGAACACTCCTTATCAGTCATAATCATGATTTAAGCGTATTAGTGGGCTGTACCATTGTTTGCCACAGGATATGGGCCAGAATTATTGCTGCACTCGCGTTTTTATTATCAAGGTACTGCCCTTAGTGAGAATACTGCCCGGGTGCAACATAACGTGAAGATCTGGTATGAAATGTATGAAGAACAGTCCAGCAGCTTTCGAGACACCAATTTACGTTGCAATCGCCGCAGTTATGAACATTCTTTCGTCGGAAGCACGGACCTGATTAACCATCTGTTGCATTTCGGCCTCTGACTCTGGCATCCATCTCTTGTAGCATTCGAGAATGAATTCGTAAGGAGTGGTCTTGCCCTTGGACAAGTTCCCCATCACTCGTCTGAGGGTTAGAACTACCCGGTAAGCATCTTCGTTGTCGCTGTCCGTAATAGCCTCGTTTTCAACAGGATGGGCCAGCGCCTCCTTCAAGATGTCGTCTATGTTCGCCTGCAAACACACTTGGGGTCTCATCACTCAGGTTCGGTATGTCCGTCAGAGTCGCTGTCTTCAAGTCCAGCTGTATGTAAAATTGAACAATGTCGGCGACACGCAGGTCTTCCACTGTAAGAGGGCAGCAAGAAACATTTTATCAACATCTGCACTCCTACTGATGGCTGTGTAAGCCAAACCATAGTCAAAAGCACTTTTTTTGTCGATGATAATTCAGCTGGTTATACTCGAGCCCTGTACACCGCGTACAATTTGAGCCTAGTTCAATCTGAGTGGTAACATTTGCCACTTGCAAGTTTGCTTTCCGGCTATTCCCCAAACAGTGGTCGCACATCGGCACCTTACGGTTCCTCCTCCATCCAGATTGACTTGTACCCAAGACACTACTCCATCATTTTTCCGGTCCGATTCAAATGTGCCACTTGCAGCGTTGACCATTCCGCGTTCTGGATTAATGTTATCAGTGCATATCACTCTGGTACCTACGGCAATGTCTGTAAGATGATACCGGTACCTTTGCTCGTGACTTTGCAACACCATAGATTGTTCTTTGGAACTCACCGTTTGGAACGGCAAGTGCGTGATCTATTCAGGCGCATCGTTCGTGTGTCTTTTCACCTTATGTACAAGCGAAGCAACGCGGTCTATATCACAGGGTGCGAAGTAAACGCTCAGTAATTTATCATTCAAATGGTGCACCTCCGCTCGATGGGAATAAATAGCTCGGTTGCTGTGTAACGCACAACGATGCAGCTCGGCGATCGCCCTTCCGCCTAATCAGCAGTGCCGGTTGCCGGCTATGCGAAACTGGAACACTGTTGTCTATTAGGAGTGCTGTTACCTTGCAGGGAACCGAGAGTGTCAGGTGCCGATCAAGAATCGGGCTGCGCGAGTAGGTCAAGGGCGATTAATAATTAAAACCTGCGGCATACGGTTGTTGGTACCACAAAGCGATGCGGGTTGGTGAAGGCTCTTCCACCTGATTAAAAGGGGTGGCTGTCGGGACAAGTGGAACCTGTACCGGAGCATTGGTGTATAATAGATTCCATGTGACCTTGGAGGGAACCAAGCGTATCAAACACAGCGTGGCAAGCGCCTATCAAAAATCGGGCTGCGCGTGTAGGTCAAGGGCGGGCGGCATAGTGTGGGCGGTACACGGTTGTTTGGTAACCGAAAGTGATTCGGGTTGGCGATCGCTCTTCCACCTGATCAGTATCACCGCATTCAGGCTATGTGCACCTGGAGCATTGGTGTCTATTAGAGTTGATGTTAACTTGGAGGAAACCAGGAGCGGCAAGCGCTTCTCGAAATTGGGCTGCTCAAGGGGGGTGGGCGCTTGTATTCTGAACCCGCAGCTGCCACCTATTCGGTAACGCAAAGCGATTTCGCGATCGCTCAGCATCATGTTACAGGGCTGCCGCTCGACAAGGAAATGGAAGAACTAGACCTTCGGTGCCGAAATTCCTTATTATGGCGTTGCTCAATTTTCCGCAATATCTTGCAGCAAAAGACCCAAAGTCCACTAATATGGTCACTTCCAGTTGCCATGGGTATGCCAAGGACAGTGACGAGGCAGGTTAGTAAGGGGCCACTTGTGGCTGGTATGGCTGTTGGTGCAAGATGCCTTGTCATGGTCCAAATTTGAGCTTCACATCCAGCAGATCGGCGCGAAACATACAGCAGTCCACCAAACTCCACAGACGTTGAATTTGAACTCGCTGTTTTTTTTGTATCCACAAGACACGGCCAAAGGTAGTTCAGAGCTGTCATATCAGTCTCTAACCAGCAGTTCCTGGCCCGGCAGCACCTAAAGCACTTTTATGGGGTACTGTATGTTTGCGCAAACATGTATGCAGTCAAGCAAAGCTGATTCAGCTGTTCTGCAAGTGAATCAATAGCAATCACGGTAGTTTCACGATCGGGGCTCGTTCGGAGTGCTCCCCGCACCGTTTCTACACCAATTGTCATGATGAAGTCACCTTTGGTTCTTACTACACCTCAGATCAGGCCGTGTGAAGAATCACATGCATTCACCCCATGCAAGATTCCATATGTTGGGATCTGCACATGCATGCGCATCAGGAAGAGTGACACTAGCTGAAACCATAGGCCTAGGACACTGTTTATAAGGCACTGTGGTGAACGTATCAGACGTAGTTTCGTTCTGATACACCAGGCATACTAACTGCTCTGGTTCATCACAGGTGAGTGCCTTCGCTGTCTTGACTGTGGTTGTGTTGAGAGTTGCTGTACTATCAATGATACCACTGTCTAGCGCTTTAGGCAACATGTTCTGTAAACGTAGTTTCGTTCTGATACACCAGGCATACTAACTGCTCTGGTTCATCACAGGCCGCTTCGTCGAATGCCCGATTTCTGTCCGCGCATTCAGGGATACCCATCGCGCTAACTCGAACATTAGTCAATACGGTTGTTCACAGCGTATCTGGGATACGGATCAATCCGCCGTCATGCTGAACAGCGAAGCAAGGCCATAATAAGCTATTTCCCGACCGCCTTATTGATGATTTCGTGAAGGGCGCGAATGATGCAGTCTGCACTAGGGAGGTGCGAGTGCAAAGGGGGCAAGAAGGGACATATCCGCCTGGTCAACACAATGTTCTACAGCTACTATTATATTGTCGTATCATATGAGAATGTTCGAAAGGAGCATTTGAAGAGGCGCTCATCATTCTCCCCACTCTACAGTTGAAATTTTCACGAATATATGGTATATAAGCAGACGTATCGCTAGCATGTTGAAGCGACATCGACGAACCGCAGTATTCCCTTTCCCATTGATCTGCCTTCGTACGATCTCGTGATTGATCGCTCAAGGGGAATATCACCAAAACATCGGTGCGCTTTCCAACGAATCTTCCGGCGATGAATAATGTCAGAACGAATGTTGCATTCGCATGCCTCACCTGGCACCGGCAACACAGATTTATCCTTTCCACGTGTGTATTATCCGGTCATGTACTGACCCTTCTCACCTTTCCACCGCAGCGCGCTTTGTTTTCTTGTATGGTGGCCACATGCATGTGTTGCCATTATGAGCGTGAGCGATTTCGCGATGATTTTACCTTCCACCACAGCCCCAGGCCACACACCAATGCACAAAGTTCCGAAACGTAACAAATTGTTGTCTACATGGCAGTGTCCCTCTGATTCTCTGTTTTTGTTGCAGCACTCTCCGCAGCGCGCTCTGTTTTCATGTGTGGTTGCCACACGCATGTGTTGCCATTATGACTTCCTGTCGCTAACGTCCTAACTTTAACTCACGCCGCACGAACACCAAGTGTTACTTTGTATCACGTGTTCGTCACTCGGTGCTGTTTTCAGGTGGTGCGGGCACTGACACGATGGTCGCGAAAGAAGCCTCGACAAAGCACAGGGATGGCCACCCCGGGCCTTTGAAACTGTTTCGCCCTGTCAACCTACACCAAAGATCCTCCAAACTCAATTGGGTGGATGAATATGAGCTGGTGTACAATGAAGGGACAGATGGTGCTGGGTTTCCGGTGTGCGAAGAGCCCAGGTTACGTTGCGCTATGAGACAAAACTTTCGATATCGTCTCTTATGCGTAGAGCGCTAGCCTTTATGCCTTCGACGCCTCATTACGTAGGTGTTGAAGAACCAATGCACGGAACCAATTGGGAGGGGGGTCGATGGTACATAGCACACCCGCAACATTCAGTTCGCATTGGCCAATGCGTTGTGGATGTTGACTGGGTGAGTCCTATATTTGAGGAGTCAGAATTTGGATCGAGTGCAGACTCTGAACTTGCGATGCGCATACAACAGTATGCGCATGGGCACGAGCAGGTGTGTCTGGAAATTGGTGACGATGTAGACTCTACCTGTGACTCGACGCATGCATTTGAACAGTAATGAATCGGAATTCTTTGACAACTGTTTTCGTTGTCTAGGCATTCGAATTCATTTGTATAATGCATTTCTTGTAAACTCCATGACTCTCACGTGCGAGAACTTTTCGGTTCGTACTCGGGCAAAGCTACTATTGTCGTTCTTTCCCAGCTTTGCTTTGAATCATGTGTGAGTGTACTTCATCTGTTGCAATATTGTCTGGGAACCACCCTGCCGGTTCTCGGCGCCGCAGGTCATCATTTCTTATTCCTGGTTGGTGAGGGGCCAAGATTTCGGGTTCTCGGCCCACACACTTCGCTAGGTTCCACTAGCGACACGTGTGGAGAACTTGGGGGCCCGGGTGTGCACCTGGGTCTGGGAGGTTTTGGAGGGGCGCCTACTAGAGGTGCACGGACCCAACACGGTGTGCACCTGGGACGAAACACCAACCATGAACTTATGTTATAGGCCCATGTTCCATATGAGGGCCGACTCGTGAGGGCCGGCTAGATCATGCTTTAGAGCTGGTCTCCCCGGTTTTGCTTTCTGCGTTTGTATGGTTGCCTCGTGGGGCTTAGTACAGTATTATGTTGTCGCTAGCAGTAATTTTCCGCCGTGATCCCATGACACCCGCTCAGTCTTGTGTGTCGCACTCACTCAGCTGGCTTCGTCACTTAATTGCGAGCCATTGAATGATATTACTTTTCCATTACTTTGTACAGTCTAGCAGCACTGCTTTGCTGGATAGTGCCAAAGTAGTAAATTGTGTGGTGTATGCGGCCGCTGCCTCGTGTGCACTTATCACAGCCACCATCATGCTGGTGCAAGATCCAGCAAATCGAGGTCATCTGTGCCCTTCACGGGTGAAGTTTCCCGATTTCGAAGGCATGACTGCATGTGTACGGTTGCAATTGAAGCAGCGTGTCTTCCCACTAACGCTGACTCGTAAACCGACAAGTACGGCCCCCAACCCCTCAAAACGAAGTGCAAGTGACGGTATCAAGTACTTCGTTTCTCAGCAAACCGCTTCCTCCAGTGTGTACAAAATGCCTATCGTCACAGCGTCGTGGCAAGATTTCGAGGACTGGTTTAGTAAGCTCGAGTCTATTTCCGAGTATGACTCCCTCAGTGACAGTGCAATCATACACGCTGTGTCTTCAAATCTGCCAAATGATCATCGTGCTCTGTTTGGCTGCAGCGATATCATGTCGAGCCATCGTCAGTCACAGCAGCCCGTCACATTGCAACAATTCTTTCAACACGTTCGCAAACAACTTTTTGTATGCTCGAGCACGAGAGAAGCCGCTCATGCCGAATTACTTGACGTTGCCCAACGGTCTACCCGACTGCAATGCATTTGTTACTCAAGCAGCTCTGGTCGCGCCTCTTCCGCAGCCAGTCGGCGGAGCGGGAACCCATTACACATTACGATGCTTGCCTTGAAGTGCATCAAGTGATGAAGGAGCTTCACCGCACTCCATTTCGAACTCGAAAAACAGCTTTCTTGTTAGCTTTTTGTGAAGAACAATTTAATTCAGCCCGTCTTTCCGTCATTATTTGCAGGAATCGCACCATGCATGTATGGTTGATTAAACAAATTGCGTGTGCACAATAATTGAATAACCATCACGCCCAGTTGGAGGAAACCCAGGTGATGTATACGTACAATACCCAGCACAAGCCACCATCCAATGGGGCTACCAGCCCCGCTCAGGTTTTTGCAACCACCGCGTCGGTGCCGCGTCGCACCGAACCGCCTCGTTGGCACGCTCGTAACAGTACACATGCAGGCTGCACCGGCTCCCAACAGCTTGGCCCAAGCAGCGCCAAAAGATCACGGTCTCGGTCTCAGGCCAAGAACCATCATCAGCACAACGGTAGGCCACTTTATTTTTTTGGTCATTGACATTAACACAAGAATTTATTAGATAACCGGTCCGTATCTTTTTCATACTTATGCAAACCGTGTCATACGTGGCATGTACGAAGTGGGACGCCAGGGCTGAGGAGGCACCAGAAGTGCGCGTGAAGCAGCTTGTGGACCTCGCACGGAGGTGTTCTGGAAGTGTTCCTGGTTGGTGGAAGATTTGACAAAAAAAATGTGTTGGACCATCATATTAGCAAGCTGGGACTCGGAGGATCCCAGAACCGTGGAACAAGCAGCAACCGGTCACACTTAGGTAGTAAACGGACCATCTGGATAGGATGGCGACTCTACATCACTCTGTGCACATGCCGTGGGGTCAGGAGCATGTGTAGTTTTTGAAAAGGCTGCAACTTGGTGCAATTACATGCGTAATGTCTGGTGATGGAGTCTATGTGGAAAATAAATGCTGTTTGTTTGTTTTGTGGCATCTGTGGAAGCCGCGCTGCAGCACCGAATGGGGCCGTGTCAGGCCCGCTCGTTTGGGCACCTGTTGACCACACAAATTCGACCCTGGTACATGCCCCACCACTCCCCACAACGATCCAATGCCCCATAACGTTGACAAACCATACAAGAATGAGTGTGAGCACCTGTTCTGCTTTATTTAATGACGTCTCTGAGGTTGGGCCAGGAATTGTTAATGACCATAATAGCAAGTTTCCCGACCGACAAGTCCCAAAATTTAAAGCAGGCCGGCAACACGGATCGCGCCAGGGACTTTGCCATGACAGACTTATCCATCAGGGCTGAGGAGATGCTACCCCGTGACATGCAACTCGACAGCATGGCTCTCCTCGCGGGTGTGCAAGTTACCATGCCTGAGGTTATTGCACTCGGCAAACAAGCCACATGCTGTGTGTGTAAAAATCGTCTCCGCGCACACGGCAAGGGGGGCTTAAATGGCTGCCCTGTGGTTCAAAACCTCAGTGAGCCTGCACGCGCTGCATTCGCTACCGCTTAAGATAATCGTAACCGGCATCGCAAGAATGTTCTGAACCTTATCAGGCAGCAGCGGTAGCAGGTGCAAGGCAAATGACGGGGTGCGGAGGCCTCCGGCTCATCTCAGTACTCAACCCACTTCGCCGGAGAGACGAACACTGCCGTGCCTCCTTATGATGTTTCCTTCCCCCCACTATCCGGGACGGAACCCTGCTTTGCTATCCCCGCACCCACCCCCAGCCCATCCGCTCCCCCCTCCCCCCACCCTTCACCCATCCCCCCCCCGCCGCTCAACCGCCGACCCCCCGCCACCGACGCCCGTGTCCCATGCCGCCCCGGCCACACCGATGTCAGTGATGGCGCCACCTGCGGCGACGCCGCCGGCCCTTCCGGGGCCGTCTGCCTTGGAGACTTTACACCCTATACCGCCAGGGTTTGACGATTCATGTCCCCTGACACACTTCCATCATGGCCCCATGTTACCGAGTTGCATAACAATGCTATTATTGGTTTGCATGACATGGATGCATACGACGCGCATACCGCCATCCGCCACTTGAAATCACTGCCATTGCATGAGTAACAAGTACTGGCGGCAATGCCCCGTCGCTTCCGCATGAACAGAGCCTTCACACCCTGGCTAGGAGATGCCGTCACACTTTCCCGCCATTGCCGTGTGCCGAAACATTCAGAAAATTCGTGGCTTATGGAAAATGTGCCTAGTGGTGCAAACGCGAAGGCGTGCGCCACGAGTATAGCGCTGTCTATACACCTGAACAGAATGGTAGGGCTGAGCGCATGAACCGCACAATCATTGAGCGCACTCGTGCTTGTCTGCTTCAGCGACACTGTCCCCGCAAGTTCTGTCCGCTCGCAATGAAGGCGGTAGGGTACACTAGAAACAGGGTTCCTGTCGCCACAGAACCCTATACACTGCTGGAGTACTTTCTTCGCAGGATTCCTGACATTTTTCTGCTACGTGTGTTTGGCTGCAGTGCCAGCCTTTCACTTCCCAAAAACAAGCGCGCCGGGAAGTTCGGCGCCGTGAGCGTGAACGGCGTCTTCGTCGGTTACTGCGACGGCACCAAGGGGTGGCGCGTCGCCGTGGGCTATGTCATTTATGATTCTCCTTCAGTTGTGTTTCGAGAGGGTATGAATGGTACCTGCCCTCCCAGCCATACGGCTGCTGAGAGCGACAGCGACAGCGATTCCGAGATCGATGTGGCCACAGGCGACGCC
>JAUMHD010004510.1:0-13788 GCA_032359135.1 Ulvella scutata
GTGTGTGTGTGTGTGTGTGTGTGTGTGTGTGTGTGTGTGTGTGTGTGTGTGTGTGTGTGTGTGTGTGTGTGTGTGATAAAAAGTAGAAACCAAAAGGTGACGACGCCTCCCCATGACAACGCCTCCCCATGTGCCCACGTGAGCACCTGTACAGCAAGGATGGGCCGTTGTGATGTAGAAACATCGCGTTTTAGCACATCACGGGTGATTTATCACGGTTTTTTTTCAAGTTCGAGTTAACGGGGTAAAGTGATTATCACGTCCAAATCCCCGTTTAGATGCTTATGCACTCTTTTTGATGCTTTCTGAACGAGATTCTAACTCCTGAGGCACTTCAGAGGCATGCAGAAGTAAATACACCAGCAAGAATTGTTACTTGTACTGACAAAAATTCCACTTCAGTCTCTCAAGTCACTTTCATCATTCTCAGTCTGCTCATCTGAGCCCTCATCTGCAATCATCTGCATTGACCTGACAGCATCTGCCTCCTGCCTGCTCAACTTCTGCTCTTTTGCAACAGAAGTTCTTCAGGGACCTGACATTGTGAAAAACATACACCAGCTTCTGCGCCATGGTCTGTGTCAGGCGGTTCCTAGTCTTGCTCTGCACAAACTGGCATGAAGACCAGGTGCGCTCACTTGTAGCTAATGTGAGGCGGTGAGCTAGTATCCTAATTGCGATCAATTTCATGTTGGGACATTTTCTACCAAGTGCCCACCACCACTCGCGGGGACGCTCATTCTCTGCATTCTCAGCTCCAGGACCGTCAAACCCTCTAAACACAGCCCATTCTTTCTTTTAGTCGAGTGGACGAGGTACCACTTGGACACAGCTGCAGCAGTACTGTGTCAAGATCATCAAGGACATCATCAGTCATGTCATTTTTCAAGAACAATGGATTCATACCAAAAGCTGCACTGTAAATTGGTGCAGGAACTCTCAGCGTGATGTGACAAGTCTTCAAACATCTGATCTGCGCTTCTCACATTCAGCTTTGTTGCTGTGAAGCTGCAGAGATGAAATGTTGCTCAGCAATTTTGACATTTGATCATACACAATGCCCATGCAGGGCTCTTCAGAGTCAGCTTTTCGCAGCAACGTCATAATGGGAGCAAACAATGCTACCACAACATCCACTCCCTTCCACCGTGCTCTGTCTTCGTGGCTGACCTGTAGAATGAGTGCCTGCATGTCATCCAACTCCTGCCTGCGTGCTACTCTCCTGCGCATCATGAATGTGCAAGCGTCAGGATACAGCTGTAGACAAAAACCTGACAGATGCCACACACTAGTGCACCACAGATGATAACGCATATCACTTGGACTTGTAGATCTCAGATGCACTTGCTACAACCGTCTCTGTCAAAGCGCCCTTGATTTTCACAAATGTCTCAAGTATGAGCAGAGCATAAGTAAATCGAGTCTCAGGATAGGGCATGAGTTCAAGTCTGCTGAATGACTGGAACGAGTTCTTCAAAGGATGAGAATTTCGAATAGTCTAAGTCAACTGCAAACTGATCTGGGTGGACATAGCACATCGCAAAAGTTGTAGGTGTTCAGCTGAAGCGATGACAAGGCTCATCTTCATTACTTGGGTCACTACTCTGTTCACCCAAGAAAGTTTCCCTAAATCAGAAATCTGCAGGTTTAAGCAATGCGGCACACAGCCGACCAAAGTGATTTGTGGCCACTCCATCTGAATACCCTCTCCAGCACTCGTGCAGTTGCTGGTGTTATCTGTGACAGCACGATAAACATCCACAGTACCCAGCTGCTCAATGTAGTGCCGAATTATCCTGCTACTCTCCATTCTTGGTGATGCCTGAAGCATCAGCAGAACCGAGAAAGATCTGCCCACAGGACATCATGACCATAACATTGATCAGGAGGTGACTATTAACGTCACTCCATCCGTCTAAGCATACGGAGAAACCATACTTGCGTTATTTCGCAATCTCGGCCTTGACTTCCTGCTGTGTGTCGGCGTACACTGCATTCAGCATTGTGGTAGCGAATTGCTTTCTTTACGGCAGCTTGAAGGTGACACCCGCCTTAGATACAGAGGGAAAAGCTGCCTTGAACAGGTGGTTGTCTACAGCTGAGAAAGCTGTCCCGGTAGCGTGTGCTCACAATACTATATCCAGCTGTGATTTCTTCTGAAGTGCAGGATTGACTGCGCATCCCAGCTTGCTCTGAATCTGGGCAGATTGCCCACTTGGTGGTGCCACATATGTAGCTGTAACTGACGTTGTCGTAAACAGTGCTCGTACATTGTCGCGAACCTTTTTGCAAGCCACTGAGGTCCCAGCCAAGTGAGACTTGAGAAAGTCTGTGCCCACACGCATGCGCTTGAACGCATCTCCACAGTAGGAACAAGAAAGACTGGTGTGCTTGACAGAAAGGCCAGTCTCTTCATAGGAGAAGTGTTCAAGAAGAGAGAATGAACGCGATGAACGCTTCCTCGACATGTTGGAACATGCAAGCGCAAGCAATCGACACACGATTGCTCCAGAACGACTAGTACGATAATATCAAGCCTTCTGCGACACTCAGCGACTGAAAACAATGATCCAGGCGAAATCATGGATCACGGAAAACCTTGATCATGGTAGTACGATTCAGTGATATCACTAATCACGGAAACCTAAAGCATGGGTGATTTATCACGTTTTTTGCTCATCACGCATGATTGCACATCCTCGCTGTACAGTTTATGGTGCCTAGTGCTCACCCCCGAGACTGAACGAGCAGCCACACAGACGCCAACATTGTGCAAGACAATAGCAGTGCGAAGGTGTCGATGTGTGCACAGAGGACAGGGCTCGTGAGTTGTATGCCACAAGGACCAGATGGCCGTCATCGTCCTTGATCACAACAGCATGCACAACCTAACGAAGAATGGAACGCGGCAGTTTTTTTGTTACAAGTCGAAGATTGAATCTCTCAAAGCTTGCTGTGCTGTCTCATGTATACCAGACAAGCATTCTGTAACTTCGCATTGTACATCGATATCGCATGTCGAATGTTGCATGTCCACATGTTACGAATCGCTCCATCATTACGCATTGTCTGCTGAATTCCAACTTGACAGGATGGAGGCACAGTACGATCACAACCCAAAGGTTTTGTCAACACCATGACAAGTATGTGTCTGTCATTCTACACTATATACGATGGTTTGTGATTACCCCCAGCGCCACTTTCGTTGCTATACGCACATGGACCAACTGTGCAGTATGGTCAACAACAGGTACACTTTACGTCAAATCCTTCTCCGTGCCCCGCATTTGGAGCCTGAAAGTTTTATCAACGTTCGAGGCATCGTTGACATGTAATCCCACCGAACTGAGGTCGTTGTCACGTTCACATATAAGTGGTGAACGACTGTTCCAATTTCCTACATTTATCAAGGTGCCCTGCCTGTCGGCTTCCATGGCAAAGCACCTGGCGGCCTGACACCTAACTTCCCACCACCACCATAACTTCCTGGATCATCACCATGGTTGCCATAGCTTGCATTGTGCCCACCTTCACGATGTGGACCCGGTCCGTATGAGTATCCACCCATGTCCTCTTCAGATTGATAAGAACTGTGCGCGCCCATGCTGGGAATAGACCCCTGGGAATAGTACGGTCTGCCGTATTCTGCGTCGCCATGAATCAGTTTGAACGCTGGATCATTTTAGTTGCTTTCATGTATGTACTGAGCACTTGCTTCATAACTACCATTCGACTAAACTGTACTGTCCACGCGCCAATAATCCAAGGATGGTGGTGATGTTTTCTCCTGTATGTAGCAGTACAGAGTGCGTCTGACACATCATTGTCACGCAATTTCCTATTTCGATTCATCAGAGAGGTCACACCGATATGTTCAGGAGGCGGAAGATGAGGGGCATAGGTGTGGGTCGGTGGACCATTGAATACGTGCGCTGGTGGACGGTGCATGCCACCTGTTCTTTCTGAAGCCTCTCCTCTTCTAGCTCCATTAAAGTCATGGTTCTGCGCTCGCCCGTCTCCGTCTGCTAATTGTCTGCAAGACAAAGCTGATGTCTTCGCAAATGTCGTGCGATACACCTGTTTTTAGTGCCGCCCGGGTATTCACGAGGTTCGGCGAGTACGTCATAACACATAACGATGTCAGCGTTGTGGCCACTTGGCGGACAGCTGTCCTGCTCATAACGCGCTATAGCGTGGTTCTGGATTAGTTGTTGCATCGGTACAACGCTCGATCGCGCTTCGTGCGAAGGTCGCCACGTATGCGACCTGAAAAGGTTCCGCTTTCCAGATCGCTGTTTAATTGTGTGCATGTACGGTTAAACCACTAATATCTGGGGCCGATGCTCAGAAAGTTAGGTGGGTGAACCAAACGTTGACAAGAGGAAGAAGCTGTACACAAAACATAAGGTAAAAACTGTATCGAACTGAGGTCATGCACCCCTTGTAAACGGAACATATTGTCCCGCAAGGGCCGCAGTTTTGTGCAATACAAAGTCGAAGGTCTCACCGTCTACGCCCTCGCCATTGAAACCTACGGATTCATGGAAAAGCAGGCTATGGACTACATACAGTGCATGCCCACTGCGGCTTCTGGCACTGGCAAGGTCAAATATGGCTCTTTACTCCGCTGTGTGCATAGACAGATTAGTGTCGCCCTGTGTCGTGGAAATCATGTCCTCTTCCGTGCGGGTGTGGAACTATACTCTCGTGCTGCCGGCAGGGCCCCAGTGGAGGGTTTATTGCATCCCATGGATGAGATTGGATGGTTTGTTTGGATACCCATGTATGCATAGGTAGTGTTCAGTGTTGCCTTGTGATCAATGTCCTCTGCTAGTTACATTGCCCGTTGCCTCATTTCGTACAATTTTGCTAGCTTCGTTTCCAGCGCCCTTGTCGATGTAGTCACATATTGTCCCTCAAAATACCTGCTTGCTCAATGTTTATCACATCTCGGCATTTTCTACATTCTTGGTTCAATACTTAGCAACGTCTTGGTGATGCTTCGATATTCACCGAGTCACAATCTTCAGTGCTGTTACGGAACTTTCCTTTTAGTTTTGGTATCTGCGATGATCCAAAACGTTCTATGTGGCGGTGTCGATGGTATGCGGATGAGCGAGAATTGTTGTAAACCCACAGTCTGAACTAATAGGACAACCTGTGTGAGGGTTTGTTCTAAGGATGTTCTGCGAATGTGCTCAGAGCCTAAACACAATCCCAACAGCATGTCTATACAAAGCCATACAGGACGATCCAAGAGCCGTGTGCACATCATGAAACTGTTTCAAGTGCTGTGTTGATGCCCGTTCTGCATTTTCCTGTATAACCAGAGAGGAAGGGAGATGCACTTTCCAGTGGAAAGCGCCCAATTTGTAACAAATCTCGACAACCCGCACATAAACCGCTACTGCAACCCTATCACATAAACATGAGTATGGTTATGGACGTGCGCACACATACAAGGAAGTGCCCTCCCGTGATCAGTGGAAACTTTCCAGAACGCATGTCTCACGTCAGCAGCACAGAGCACCGAATGACGTGAGAGTGAGCTGTTGAATAGTATTTAGTGTGTTGTGAATTATCCTGATTATTTGAAAACGTGGAGCGCCTTGAAAAAGCGATGACTGGGGTAAGAAGGAAGTAGTACTTGATGAAGTTGGAGTGATTAACCCCGGTTGGAAAACAGTACTGAAGCAACGAAAAAACTCTATAGTATGTGCGATGTACTCTTCGTTCTGACGCCTGAAGCAAGCATAGCAGAAACATGTATTGTAGAGCATGGCAAGACGAACCTGTGTGATGGATCATCGCTACGACCTTGGGCGGGACTGTATCGGGGATCATGTGCGTATCCGTAACCTGACGGCGGCCCATATCCTGGATAAGGAGCATAAGTATACTTTCCAGGCGGCCCATGCGGCGGCATCTGGTAAGGCGCATATTGATGGGGCGGGAAAGGTGCTCCTGGAGGCACCGCATATGGGCTCGCGTATGGATAAGGAGGTTGCTCGTGCGCAACAGCATGGTATGGACGATGTGCAGCAGGTGACGATGAGTGCATGGACGGTGGACCGCGAGATCCTGAGGTGTTCGGAGGTGACTCCGATCCATACACGTCGGGCCCAGAGACTCCTGAATCGCCCTTCCGTGGAGGCACTTGTGTGGGGTACATATATCCTGGTGGAGGATGTCCATAGTACGGAGCATGGCCCGGTGGGTAGGGAGGGGCCCCTGGATATTCGTGGTAGGCTGGATAAGCGTGATGTTTTGGGTACGCTGTGTACTCCGGATGTCCTCCTGGCCGGTGGCCTTGATAGTATTCACGCATGTATCGCCCTTCATCGGCGTGTGGTGCTGGATGCTCGGCGCGCGGTTGATCTTGCGTGTCTCTGGACTCGCCTGACGTGCCGTACCTGTCTTCGGCTGCGCCTCGCCCCTTCTCCACTCTCTCATCTGCGCAGGGAACATTGATTAGTGGCGTCGTTGGTGTGTCAGCGTATATTACCGTGGTCGGTACACCTTACGTCGACGGTTTTATGCATATATGTACACGACATGTGATGAGGATCCCTATGAAGGACATCCAGCGTATCCATATATTCCCTCTCGATGAAGTTTGGGCCACCAACATGTGATACATTGGATGACACTACCTGGCACGCAAACACGCTCCTCAGTCAAGCGGATATGCAATTCTGGATACTGACTGACACGTTTCAGCAAACGCCTGCATGATCTCTCACAGACGCACCTTTGGGCAGTGGGGGCGTCCTTTGTCCACGCGTCTCCCTCTGTCCTGTTTCATGATCTAAAGTGTCCACCGGCTCAAAGTCTGCCGGAAGGACGCTATGTAGCATCCGGTCTTCAGAATCGCCAGAAGGATGCTCAGAAAGACGTCTAGGCTCCATTGAAACCCCTCTTCGTGACGGCTCTTTGGAATGTCTACCAGACGGCCCCCTTGGTACCATTGTTCGCACATCATTTCCGCCTGCCACAGACATCCGACGTTCAGGTCTGGAATTTTGTGGCATTTCTGGTCTTGGAGGAAGCACTGAGTCATTTTGTCTTTTAGCTACTACTCCGAGCGGAGCGTGAATGGATGATGGTGGTGCAGGCTTGCTTCCTGGAGAGCTGAAACTTGGTCCACCTTGATTCAACTGGCCTGCAATAGGCCGTTGTTTGGATGGCTTCGAAACTGATGTTCGTACTGCAGGTGGCCGTTTCGAGAACTCGTTCGGCATGAGAGCTGTAGAAGGAAGTGGAGGGCGCTGTGATCCACCTTGAACACTTGAATGCGAGGGAGGCGAGCTCAGAGACGACTTTGTCGAGCTACGTGATGTATCCTGAGATCTCATTTCCAACAAATCTCCACGAGCGTCACAGCTCAGATGACTTCGGTCGGACGTCTGGTCGTTGTCACGACACCCCGATCCTGACGTTGCTCGTGGTTCAGTGTATGCCGGCGGAGGGAGCAACATGGGAGCTCCGAGAGCTGCAGGATGGAGGTCTTGTTGACGTGCTGATAGACAATTTTGGCCCATGTTGCTTGTGGCAGCCTGGCCAAGGACACTGCTCGCTGGTGAGCCATTATATAGTGGATTGCTGAATGGTGGCTGCAAGCTGTTGCTGCGTACTGGGGAAAATGAGGCCATCTGGCTTTCACCCTTTTCGGCGATTGTTCTTAGTTCACTATCAAGAATCGAGTCCTCCGGCTCGAACAGCATTGCATCAGACGTTTTTGCATAGGTAACATCATGAGATACCATTTCAGAAGAATTGGACGGGCTACCTGCATGGACTGCAGTACATACAGTCGAGTACCCCATCCTGCATCGTCACATTCAGCGCACCTACGTTTCGACAGGTGTGCGGGGACCTTGCATAGATGCCATCAAGCAATGATGCCCAGGTGAATGCGTGACATAGTGTTTGCATGCTACAGTAGACTGTCGCACATGAGGATGACAACGCACCCTGCTGCTTGCGGTACTCCAGAGCACGCTCTGCATCCTGCAGCCGACTATTCATCTCTTCCTTCTGTCCCTTGCCAGCAGGTGTTCCACCTACTGTGGACGTTGCCACAGATGTATCATCCACGGAAGATTCTGTTTCATCATGGCTTCTGCACCGCATGCTGTATTCTACAATTTTAGCTCGTGTGTCACTGAGATGCATGTAAGGGCAGTAAGTAAACTATATACGTATGTGATCAAGCGTAGAAACCCATACTGAGTACGTGCGCGTCAATACAATAAACATACCGCATGCCGTTCAACATACCCAATGCGAAGAAACTCAACCTTGTTCTTCGACAGACATGTCTTGATAATTCACAGATCACTTCCTCTGGAGTTTGACACATTTGATAACAAAGTAACTATCACGTTCGGAATTGCTGGGTGCTGATGTTTTGCACTGACTTCTAGTTCCTGTGCTTCCCTTCCATAGCCGTTCAGGCATGCTCCGCAGAGATGTATGTGCACTTACGGGAGTGTTTTGGCCAGATGCTGCATGTGCTTGGTGTCTCTAGCCCAAGCACAGTTGTGAATATCTGACTGTCAACATGCATACGCTGTGCCATGTGATGGATGTACGTCTGTTACTTCCTTCTATTCCTTGCAGGTTTGTGCCACTATGTGAAATATTGATCCCTTCTTGCTTTGCTACGCTCATACATGGCGCAATCTCAATATCACGAGTTCGAGCATGTTTCGCGTGCAACGTTTGTCACGAAATCTCGGAAATGCGGTGTATTGAATCAGTCAACGTGTCAAGACATGCTTTCAACTGTCACGGAACACCCGTACTTTACGTGTTGTCACACAAAGCTACATGTACGTTGTTCAGCTGCTGCACTTCAAGCTTCATGGGTCACTGCATGAAGTTATCTAGGAGTGATATGATGCCGTTTCCTAAACCAAGTGTCTTGATGTGTTTCTGCAGGCGCTGTCGTGTCTTGGGAGACTCAACCTCTACATATTGGGGTGCAAGTATTCTGGTATTCATGCAGGTTTGGTTGCAGCCACATGTAAAGACGGTTGCAGCACACATCTTATTACCAGAAGATCAGCATTTTTTTGAAACTACTGAATCGTTTCCGAATGTTCCGGTGTTTTCATACACACTGTTTAAATATCTGGATACACGAAATTGAACCGCAGTACTTGGGAGTTCCTAAACAGACGAGGCTCCAGTCCATTGCCGAAACGTTCTGTCACACGGGGTTATATACCAATCGTTTACCGCCATAAAAAGGTGCATTCGCTCAACACGCAGGAAACCACACTACATGTGTGCAAGGACACGTCGAACAATGCAGACAAAAAATGTTCACTATTCATCATCTAGCGCAACTGCGGTATACACCTGGCTGTATGTAAGCGTACCCCTCCTTTCGCTTCGACTTCTTTTTGCTCTTCTTTTCCACGTTGGAGCCGTACTGGCTGGATGGGTTGTACACGTCGTCTCGTGATGGAAGAAGACTCTTCAACACACTTTTCATGCTACCGTCAAACGAAAAACACCAAGAACGTGAGCAAGTTAAGGAGCGCGAAGCATTACGGACCGCAACGAGAAGGCATCTGCTGTGCAATCGTTTTTTGTCCGGAACAAATTCACTCCGTTCGCACGCACCGTAAACTTCACGCACCCTTGTCTAAGTAGCGGCAATTACATAAAACAACAATTTTCGAACACGAGACATCGGGTATCAGTGTATGCAACATGAAAGCCATGCAGCTCACCTTGTGGCGGTCCGAAATATCCTATACCAGCACTCGATAGAAACTATTCGTAATATGCAAACACATGTCCGATGGACACTGAAGATTTCAAAAAACGAACAGTGTGTAGGGACATATGTTTCAAGAGCGTCCTTCTTTGGTGGTGACCAGTCATGGGTTTGGGGCGAACAAACAGGTTATAAGGATGCTACAGGGGAACAGCAAGACTGCCACGTCGTTCGGCATATTATACGGCAATTTCACGTATTGTTTCGTTAACATATATTGCCAACATGTCAGAGCAATGCGGTGATAGCCAGGAGAACATCATCTATGTCTGAAGATCACTACAAGACACAGTTGCAAAAACTATTGCATCAGCAACAGCTTCTCACTGGCATACTATGAGATGTTTAGCATTGCGACTGGAGTGCCATGATCACGTGTACAAATACAATTTATAGCAGGTCCCTACACTCTTTGTGGGGCACCGTGACGACACGGTGCTGTTGCTTCATGTTTAATGTATCCAAGTTGCCCTCAAAGCTGAAATTAGTGCTATATATTCGCAAGCATTTGCCTTCACATAAAATGAGAACATTGTGGCACATAATGTGACCAGCCATATTTTGATGGGCGCTCAATGCTGCAACTCAAGAGTAACCAGGTCTTTCGCCTTCACGAGACCTCCGCGGCATGCACCATATGTTAAGCTACGCGCACATGACCCTGAAGGAACATGCCATTGTGCACAGTGATTGTGTCACGGCAGGTGCGCAAGACGTACATTTGAATGGTTGTGGACCTGGGTGGTACAGTCACTCGTGTCAGGGAATACCCACGAGGAATGATGAGCTCATCATTCCCTCGTAGTAGAATGTACTTTGTTTGTTTACAGTAAGCATCAGAGTTGAGCCTCTGTAACCATGTTTCCATTGGATGCACCTTCATTTGATCCTCGGTAGTCATATATGTATGGCGGTGATCTGCTTTGTAGACTTGTTCTACGAAAGACTATTTCTCATGACGAGAACACTGTTGTGAGGATATTCTGTGGGGTTGATGTGTCCTGCGTCGTTAAGGAACTCTAGCACAGATCGGCAGTAGTGGCAGTAGTGCTGGAAATTATAGCAGCCAAAGTCCATTTCACGCGATAATTATTCGTTCTGTATATGGCTGTAATTAAAAAGTGATTCAGCAACCTCAACTTTCCTGAAACAACGCCAAATGACTGGTTGTCGGTCAGGAAAATCCTTAGTACTTACCACTAGCCAGTCCTGAACCTGCCCAAAGCAATGCTGCCGACAGCTTAGAGGTATCTGAAGTGTTGTGGCAGAGAACATTAGTAAGAGGCAATTTGTGGATGGTATAACTGATGCTGGAAGAGGGCTTGGAATGGGAAATATATGACCGCAGCCTTCAGCAATTCAACGCAAGACCGACACATGCTCACCAACTTTCACGGTGATTGAATTTGGACCCGCTGTTTCTTGCATTGGGCTTCCCTTGGCTGAAGTAGATCAGACAGTCCATAGCAGCCCCTCACCTGCATTTTGAGGTACTGCTTTACTGCATCCATCCATCCATCCATCCATGCTTCACACACCATACCTCAGGTGTTCATCATCAGACATAAGATTGAAACGATGCTAACGCAGCTTTTTTGCGAACGAAGCAGACGATTTTCCGACTTATACACTCATACGGGTCGTCTGTAGCCGCTCCCGCACCGTTCTCTACACGCACAGCCATTTTGGAATCACCAGGTGTCCTCACTGGACCCCTGAAATCTTTCACTCGTATCTCCCTCTCTCTCTTTTGGTATGCGCCGCCCGGGGTCTACATCCCAACTAATCGAACACATTTTACTAAGGTTGTATACAGCGTGTCCACGTGACGGATGGTGGTTGCGGACATGGCGAACTGCGAATAAACAGCGTAATATCTTTTAGTATGCAATTATGCGACCGCAAAGCTGTCACGTAAGATAAACAGCTTCAAACAGCACGTGCACCGACAGAGCCACCTAATATTTCTTTGTTGCAGAGTATTTGTACGCTTGTTTGGTGTACTGCCGGCATGTTGAGGTCACCAGCAGTGCACCGCCGCCAGGGTTGTTCAGACCAACGGGATCCCAATAAACAATGGAGATTTTCCGAGAATCCCAACACCGATCGCAGCGAGCCTTTGGAAATCCCAACGCAGCGAAAATGATGCATTTGGCGAAGCGCTGGGATTCACCACACCGATTGCAGTGGAATTGGTGTGCTCATGTTGAGGTTCCTGAGCTGGAACGCCTACTGACGTTCGGTCATTAGTGCATTCGAAACAAGCGTATAGCAATATTGGTGATGGAAATGTATTTACAGAGCCGTACACATCTCCAAGGGTAAGTGTGGCCCGGGGGTGTACGTCCGTGTCCCACGCAGGGCTCCCAAGCCCTGCGCCTTTCTTGGGTGTGGTTTGGTTCCCGATACGGTTTTTTTTATTAGCCCCCAGGCTACTCATACATCTAAGTTTTCTTTCGCGCGAGATTTGGGCCACAACCCTGGCCAAAACGTCCCCCTGTCGGCACATCTTTGTGCAGGCAAACCTTTGGCAGAGGCCGTGGCCGCAAGGCGGACGCTGCACACCGGCAGCTACGATACACAATGGACCGGGGAAAGAAAAAAAGAGACGCATTTTCAAGTTCACGTTGGGCTGACACCTTAATTTTTTTCTTTTCTATGCAACTATGGCGGTGGTGAGGTTAGGATGTAGGTTAGGTTGTTACTAGCCGTCTTGAGCGCGCTCTCGTGTCGCAGTAGGTTACCTACACTCGCCTTTATCAAAACGCAGCTACTAATTAGCTCTTAGTTTACATCCTCGAAGCATCGCGTTATATCTTGGTTGCATGGGAGTACAGAGAGAGACCCTTTAGTGTGCTTATCACTTCAACGGTCGCGATGGTGACGCGACCGTGACCCTTATTTCGGCTCACGACCGATCACATGTTCAAACCGCGCCGCATCATCCCCTGTGGTGCCCAGACGAACGAAATATAGTGGCATGAAGATGATATTAGGTTGGTTGCACTTTTGAACTGTTGCAGCGTTATATAGTGTTGAGACAACCTCCACAATCTATATGTTCAAGAACAATTAATGTCATGCCCAAGACCGTACTAACGACATACGATGGGAAGCTACGAGCTCGGCATCGCAGAGTCTCCCTCAGAATTTGAAAACGGTGCACGTCGCGTGCTATCACGTGCTGTGCTGTAGCACCAGTTTGATAGCATCAACATGCATGAGCTGAAATCAGACGTTCCGAAACGGGAATGAAAGCACACGTTCTGAAACCTTTGCTTTTGCTGCCTTAAAATCGGCATGCAAGTATCAGTCTGTCAGGCAAAAATGGTTTTCCTGTTGCGTGCTATCTTCTGCCGCGCCGAAGCATAACAGCTGTAGGCACAGCTGTTATGCATAACATCAGGTACCTGATTTTTTATGCACCTGCACATTCACGCACGCAGCACTGTCATCCGAGACATCGCAGCGTAGAGTGGGGACTGGCTAGTTCTCAAACCTCCAGAGAAAGGATTCACGTTCCTACACGTGGGTGTTAACTGATCTTCCCTGACATCTCTATCTTTGCAAACAGCCTGGTCGCTACTACTAAACGACTAGTTAGGTGACTTGCACACGTCCATGCATCCACGCCGGTTTGCATGTTGGTGTACAAGTGTCTGTGCCCCACACAGTTCAGATCATGCGAAAGATCACTTGCTGCGTCTGAATCCGTAAATACGTTTCCATTTTTATGCTCACAGAAATGTTGATGGCGATGATCTAATCATGTCCCATATACAAGTGATCAGTTCCGCTGTTGTACCACACAGTACGATTACCAATCAAAGGGCAGACACACCCAAGGGGGTTTTTATGCCTGACCGCAACCAGGAACCACACTCGTTGAACTAACCAGGGGTACAAGTTGTACCGTAAAACTGTGAACAGCCACACCTTCGGCTGTGCACTGTATACATTCACACTATTCAGGATGTTGACTTGGTATGCCTAGCATG
>JAUMHD010004531.1:0-13770 GCA_032359135.1 Ulvella scutata
CGGCATCACGAAACAACACTGACTCACACTTGCCCAGGTAGCTAGGACAAGTAGGATCAACAATGCTGACATCACAGGCAACACTGCCTGTAGTATCAAACACACACACACACACACACACACACATATATATATATATATATATATATTACACACATACACGAATTTATGTTTCAAACCTAGTTCATACACTGATTATTTTTACCTGCCAACATGCCCAGTGTACCAATATTTCTCCTTTGATATACACACATCTGCACAGTCACTGTTTTGCGGGACCCAAGATTTCCCTTGTTCTCTTGATATGTTCCTCACTTCTTACAAGTCTCGATCTGACGTTTGTGTCTCACAATGCAGCCATCTGCCTATCCGATGCCGACTGCCAGGGACAGGCTTCTTGTCATTTCGGGGCCTGCATCATCACACTGAAGGACACGACGACAAACGAACCAGCTGCTGAAGTTGGTACGTGACCCAATGTGTAATTTTCGTGTTACCTGGTTGCAAGGGATGTCACCGAAATTGGATCTCGGACTTTGCTGTCCTGCTTTGTTCTGGTTCCATATGTATCAGTGACGCTGTCGCATGTCACGATCACCAGACCTTCCTTATACAGATTGCTCCTACGGAGGCACGGAAGGTCAGTACTGTGGCTCACCTCGTTGCTGCTGCCCCGGTCTGGGGTGTGTGTTCAACGTAACTATCCCTGAGGAATTTGCAGTCAACAGGACGTGCCAAGTGAACGAGACAATCGTAGGTGCGAGGCAAAGCGTCAGGGCACGTAGTTTTGTATTCGTACAGCTATACGTACATGTATACGTACCCAGATGCTCGGATAGTCTACCCAACTCAGAATACACGACCATTCCGTCTGCAACGGGAACTGCAGCGTCTGATGCACGCTAGTAGTTTCGTACACGGGCAATGTACTTGGTAACTGCCCGTAGTGCGTAGCGACTGTATTCCTGAAATGTCTACCTGACGACCAGTATTAGCGTATCGTCGCAAGAATCTTGCATCTTTCTGCATAAAACGCGGTTGCACGTGATAATGAATACCCCGCACTCTCAGACAACAATATTGTAATGTATGACAACTGACATACTGAACGTTGTCCTTCCAAACCTAAACAATGTCCCTGCAGCGTAGTGTTTCCCGTTCAGTCGCTTATTGTCCGCGTGTGCAAGTGATGCGCACGTCGTTTTGGTGTTTGATGCCATGCACTGGAGGCGGCTTTCGATTCTGATCCAGAGCACATGCACTGTCAAATGTAAAGGTTTTGGGCGTAATATATGTTGCAGTCCATATCGTGAACCCAACTGGGGTGTTTCATTGCAGGGTGTAACAATGTCAAGCTGGGCGACGTTTGTGGCGCTGATCAGTGCTGTTGTGATGGCCTGGCATGCATTGGAAGCCGCAAAGACCCATTGTCCAAAAAAGTCTGCATTGCAAAGGACACCATTGAAGGTGCTGTGTTTACAGTTGCCCGATATTTCGTACACACTAAGCCGAGCAACGCACTCCGTTTCGACCATGCATACACTTTCTGAAACAAGAGGTTACGGCGGAGGAAAGTGTACACTCGATACCTTTGATCTGTTGGGCCAACGTACACTGACTCGTCAGATACTGAGATTTCCGTCTGGTCACAGATGCATGTGTGACCAAGCCTAGCAAGATGTCATGTGATCTAACAAAGCTGATTCCTAAGCATCGCAAGATGTGAATGTACCCTTGGAATATCTGTTTATTACAGATCGCGGAAAATATTCTCAGCTGGAATGGTCTAGTCAAGTTGACACATCGTTTCCCGATCTGTAATAACAGGTATTTGAAACGTACATGCATAGCTTGGGATGCGCTCACGAGATGGCGACACGGCAAGGTATCCAACCGGCTAGCATTCGAACATTCCTGTGCGTGTAGATCCCACTGAGATTTGCATGTCACCGGGAGTCAAGTGTGCTCGGGATGTGGAGTATCCGGACAGGAATATCACACAGTTCCAGAGATGCTGCGAAGGATCCTACTGTCACGAAGAAGACAAAGTGTGTACCGTTGATGATCCAACTGATGACGTAGATCGTACGATACAACTCCACCTGACCTCCCGTGCGTGCTGTTCACATATATCACCCTTGCCCCTTCGTTTGGCGACACCACGGCAAGTGGGAGGTGGGAACGAAAGTCTGCCAGTCGGGTCGAAAGCATGTCGTGTGATACCATCCACTGGACCCATGTTTTAACCATACATATGATGTGTTTATGAAGGCGTCCGTAAAAAAATGTTCGCTTCGCTTACAAGCGCTGCGGGACAATTGCAGTGATGTTTCTGGACGATTGCATACACGTTTTGATGCCGCCTCGCATGGCATGGGATGGTTAACCAATTTTGCAATGCATCATTGCAAGCGCGGTAGGGATGCTTCAACATGTCTTGTATCGCAATCATCAACGTATAACGGTGCAGACAGTGGCGACCTGATCCAAATGCCAGCCGTCTGTTTTCGTAAAATTTGGATCATGCACTCCTGTCGAAGTAGCTGTTTCCTTGTGCACAACTCCAGGGTACATATTTGCAGCTCCACCGATGTGTGGAAAAACCGGAGAGAGCTGCTCGACACTACCATGCTGCGGGGACAACTTGATCTGTGGCGTAGGAGAAACGTGCATCGAAGGAGACCAAACTCCTCGTACGCCCTGCAGCTTTCTCTATGAGCAAGCATGTCCACCAATACGAACACCCAAAGTCTGTTATCTGGAAAGTCAGAAGTCCTTTGATCTATTTAAGTGTCATGTGCCAGATGTTCCATCATGAGGGAAAGAACGGGAATGTTCCGTTTGGGTTATGTTTGGATGCACAACCGTATGATGATGCACAACCGTATGATGCACAACCGTATGATGATGCACAACCGTATGATGATGCTAGTTGACAATTGCTTGAACAAATGGATACAGTGGAACATTTATGTTCTCAGTTTGATTCGCAATGGTTATACTACATGTTTACTAGGTGTTCAATTCATGGGCACTCTTCCTATTGCAGTGCCGCAGTGGGAACGTGCGACCAGTCTCACACTGTACTTGGGTGCTGCGAATCTTATTGCGTTGGATGTTTGGGATCATGCCGTTCAACTGAGTTTCCTGAATATAGAGCATTGCCTAGACAGTTGTACGCCCGCACACGGCACTTCAGGACCATGCGGCCAGCTTCTTCAGAACATTCTTCGTGTATGTCACCAGTTGCTGTCTTCCATCACGTTTCAGGGCCATTCAAGTAGTATCGCACCGGTCCGGCAAATTCACGTTGCCCTGAAAACCACGGACTCTCCCAGGACGACAGGGCATACACAATCACACATATACTCTGACAACTAGTCTAAGTGCGGAGGTTGGAGATGCAGCGTGCCCTCGTGGAGGTCGCAGTGTGTTGTTACGTTTGACGATAGCGGTAATGACGCTCACATGCTGTATGCTCGTGCAGCTGGCACGTGCTCCAAGGAGCATGGGCAGTGCAAGGATGCGGAATGCTGTAATTTTGGCCCAGGATATTTGACCTGTGACGGACGACAAATATGCAGCAGAACCAAATGTACGTCCCCGTCGATGAAGCGATGTACCAGTTGATGTAAGCACGGTCGGTCACCACTTGGACGTGTACTGCTACACGTGTCAGTGGTCAGTGACCCTGGTTACATCAACAGTACCACACGCATGCCTACGCACGCGTGTTCAAGCAACATATCTGATGTGTATACGATGGAGTATTTGTTCTGCAAGTAGAGTTTAGTTTTCCCTTGCGCAACAAACACACCTGTGTATACAAATAAGTCTTGTTTTTCTGGAAGTAAGACTCGTGCATTGTTGCAGATATGTGATAAACCACGAGCATTCACACCTTCTGCAAGATGTATCCTGGTACCAAAGCAATAGCCATAACCTTTCCATGGGCACGGTGCCTACACTATTCACCAGTTACCAGAGTCGAGTGCTGTCCACTCTATCGTTGTTCGCGAAAATAAATTTTTTTTTGGCATATGCCCGGAGCATGCAATTGTACTGTCCAGATATGATTCTTCCTGATGAAACTGTTGCTGTTCATCGTTTTCTTGCCTCACTGTAGAAACACCAGCATTGGACGATTTTCTCTGAGTACCCAATGCAGGAACACCTCCAAACGAGGAGTTACAAGGCAGGAACCGTGCAAAGTGCTTTACAAGTGTATTTTACATGTAAGTTTGACATCTGAAGGCCTCGCCCCTTGTAATGAGGGAGGTGGGTACACAGGCGCAGGTTGCAATGCCGACTGCGAATGCTGCTCACAAGCGTATCTGGCATGCGATACGAGTGAGAAAAAAGACGGCTTTGCAGGAACATGTCAGTACGGTGCGTTGTTGTGTTCTTCACGTTATGCCGATCTTGCGCGCAACAATCCCTTGCATAAAACAGTTATTGTGGAGTGTCATTACCGTTTTACATTGTTCGCTGTCTCCTGCTTGTTACGAAAACAGTGCTGGGAAAGACTTCCGCGATGGTGATATTGTGATCTTCGAGTGAAGTGGTGATTATCGTGTGTTAGTGGATGTTTGCTATTCGGTTTCATGCGCATCCTCTACCTTTCCAGTTTGTCAGGTGGAGTGTGACCTTCTGTATGCTATCTTTGAAACCTTCCGGCTTATTCAAAGCTTTGTGCAGATTGCTCGGATGTTGGGGAAGTGTGTGGCTCCAACAACATAGCGTGCTGCGGCTCCAGTCAGTGTGTTGACAGTATCTGCAGACCCCCAGGTACGATCATAATGCCACAGACGTCGTACACCAGGAGTCGTCATGTAGTCAGACGCCGGAGCTCTAGCTTAATTATCTGTTCCCCGTTCTGTATGTAGTCTCGGACAGTATCTGTCGGAACGACTGTATTGAGGCTGTGGTTTCGACATTTGCAGCCCTGAGCACGACATTGCGAAAATCATTTGATAGCCAAAATCCCCTGCAAATACTGCCTGAATACAATCTGCCATACATACATCCATTTGCCTAGACTGTAATCGACGATGCTGAATTTGTGACGCGCTTGAACATCCTGAAAGCGGAATATGTAGACGTCACCCCTGATGGGAACTTGCACTACAGAAAGAAGGCTTATAACTTCGAACGTACCTGCATGCACAGTCTAAGGAACTCCGCATGATGTACTGCCAAGATGTAACCAGGAAAGTGCATGTAAGGCCATGTTTCGCCATGCATGTTTGGAAGGATCTCCCGTACTCATAAGTATCATTCGATGTTACTCATTCGAAGCGTATCACGAAGTGAAATTCGGAAGGCCAGTTCCGTTGATATGTAAGCGCGTGGAGGCGTGTAGTGGGACTTGCAACTGCATGGCATAAACATCATGCATAGTAGGACTTGCTAGACAGTCGAATCTGCGGCATTCACGCATTGGGGACGAAAGAAATTGCTTTATAATCCATGCATGTTGAGCGTGATGGTCGATAACCTAGGGCATACGACATGTGCACTTTGAGGCTCTCTTTCACTGGCGCAAAAGTAGAAAACAAAGCCTTTTTGTGGTCGCAAGTCACAGGATGAGTGATACCTGCAAGTCAACATCGCACTAACATTGCATGGTAGTGGATTACTGTTTGTCTCCCCTTGCTTGAATGATCGTTGAAATAAATACGCGACAATGTGATGCATTCATGTTACGATTGTAACTAGGTTGTGATTGCACACACTCTAATCTGTCTTTTGCACCCCTTCTACATAGGTCAGTGCCAGGTGACAACGATCATGTGCTCAAAAGTCAGGTTGCCTTGCAGATTGGTTCACATCGGGGGGCACCGGAACAGTTTCCGATCCTCCTGAAACAGCTCCCATGAACCCAAAACCAGTGAGTGCGTATCATTGCTCTCTTCCCGCCTTTTTGGTCCCGCTGTAGTGTCCATAGCACTCTACAATGCAGAAATTCAAGCTGTTTCCACCCATTCCGTTGCGCACTGCAATTTTCATAGACTGTGGTTCAAAGTGTAAAACATGTATCATTGCATGATACGGTGATTGCATCGACAAGGGAACGGGCCCTCGATGCAGGCTTGTAAAACACAATTTGACATGAATAACTGTTATATACCGAAATGAACTATGATACACCATAGTTACTTTGAGGAGGACTTTATTGTTCTATAGCCCTGTTGATATAATCACATTGAGGAGGACTTACACCTGCATGTACTGTGCAGCTCGGGCTCCCTACTGGAACTGCGACGCGGCGTCCGACATCAAGACATGCACATTCACACTTGGCTCTGCCACAGTTACAGTTGAAGTTCCAAGCGCTGCAAGCCGCAAGTACGTGGTAGGTGCTGTCACAGCTTTCGCGGGGCTGGTTGCGGTTGTTGCGCTGTTCCGGTTGTAGACCGCATTCTCTAGGAGACACGTGCGCGCACGACACCCAACGAATAACAGACATCGTCGAACCGATGGATGGTAATACACTGAAGATCTGTTATGCTGACATATGCATGAGGAACAGGAGACGGCAGCATCTGTGTTTTACGTTTTCCTGTCAATCAAGGCGTGAAGATAGGGCAGTGCTGAAGTCCTACAGCGCGTCAACAAGTTGCTGGAATTGTGTTCTTCTCCCGAAATCCAGGTGAATAACAGGAGGTATAATTGACAGAAAGTTTGAGTCCAATGGATTTGTGTTGGTGAGAGATATACCTACCACGTTTTCAAATCATCGTTGAATGATGGTTTTCAGAAGATTTTCGAAGATGATGATGCACCTTGCATCACGAGGTTGCAGACATTTTTCAGTTTTCATGAGGCATTCAGACAGGATACCAGCGGGTAGACTATAGTCTAAGTGACAAGGGTATTTGTATGTTGTCAGGAGCTTTCCTGCATCCCATGCCACGGATAATTGAGTTTCATGCCCAAGAGAATTATCGTACATGTTAAATGTCAGAGAGCGACAATGGTGTATGGGTAAGTGCGCGTGGGTACCCCCCACGGCCTTCTGCCCCACACGTTCCTCCCCCCTTGCCCACATGGTCTAGTGTGGTCTAGTGGGGTACACCACTTACCCACTTACCCACTTACCCACCCATCCAGGGACTTAGGCGCACACAGCCCCCCCCCAGCACACACACCCCCCAGGGCCCCAGGATCCCAGGTTACCCGCTTACCCACTTCCCCACTTACCTACATCATCCAAATTCCGCGATCGTGAGCTCTTTGTCGCCAGAAAGTTAGCATATCACGTATATTATTCACATTAGTGTAAACACGGATTGTTTGCGGGATGTGGTTGCCCGTACATTGCATTCGTTGCCATATCAGCTAGGGAGCCTCTTTTGAAACTGCTATGGGCACCGAATCGTAGACCTGCGTTCTCTCATGTTTGATGCAACATTATGTATAGCTTCGTGTACGATTGACGGCAAACAGCGCAATGCCAGCGTTGTGCTGTCCAAATGTGAAACAAACAGCTACATAGCCAACACCCGTACTAGCTGATGCCCTCGCTTTGTTTCGCTGTCGTTCATTGATTCGAATGATTCACTGCTGTTCAATGCCATGTGAATTAGCCACGGGCTGAACACGTGTTGCCTATGTTGGAAGCCCAGTAAGAGCGTTCGGCCAAGCGTGTGTGCTATCAAGGCACTGAATGCATCAGGTTGAGCGAAATAGTGTCTATTTGCTGTGTCCGGTGCTTCAGCTGTACGGTTTCAAGGTCCGTTCACCCGGTGTAGGTCTCAAAGTAAAGCTGTCTGCCTCTTAGCCTTTCCCGGTTCAACATAAATGTAAATATAGCGGCTGCATAGCAAAGAGTTGCGACCTATACAAGCACTGGACATTATCCTCTTACCATCGTGCATTGCTCTGATTTCCTTCCTTTCACTGTGACGGGTCGTGTAGAGCCCTCAGGCTGAACAATTACTAGGCTACGCTGGAACATCAGACAGCTGTATGGGCAATGTTGTCATATCCAAGGCTTCGAAATAATCAGTTGAAGCGAATAGTCATTCAGTACCGTCACTAGTGCTTGCTGTGCACGAGTGGATGATCCAGTCACCCAGCTCCAACTCAGGGCTCTATGTGAAGCTGTGGGCCTCTTGGCCATTCACCGTTCCACACTTTCTCAGACAAGGAATTTTGTTTCCAAAGGTCACGTTGCAGTGCTCTCAAGGCACCGACTTTGAAAGACACCTAATGTGTGCAAATATGGTTACTCTTCATTTCCAGCTGTGGGTACAATACACGTGCACAATACACCAGTTCACCAGTGCATCCTTTGGCATGTGTTGATGTGTAACATTGAACTCATAACGGGAAAGTCTGATGTTTAACAGACGGGAAACCGTCGAGTACCTGTATGCTGCACTCTGACACTGAAGTGTACAAGCTCAATCATCTGCCTGGAATTATCTGGAACTTGTTCTCCAGATCTTTGGAGATACAATTTATATCTGGACCTGCTGTCAGATGGATACAACAAGCCACCCCACTGAGCGGTGCATAGGGAGACATTGATAGGTTTGGGGCAGTTGGACATAAAACTAGAATTCTTCGGGGACAACACCATACTCATGTTGACCTTCAGCCTCAGTGCCACAGTGGCGGAATTCATGTTCATGGAATTAGTTACATGGGATACCACCAGAGACCCTTTACGCACCTGGCTCAGAGGCTTAAGTAAAGGGACAAGAGGTTGCTATGGCCGGACCGGGGTCCGAACCTTGGACCTCTTGGAAAGAGCATTATAATGGTACGACGGGTGCGCAGCTGAGGTCAAGGTCCATCCCAAGATCGATACTATGGGGGGAGAGGGGGGGGGGCTTTGGAAAGTGGCATCATCTAAGTGTTTCAGTACTGATATCATTCCTGCGATTGCATGCGCTGCGATGCAGATACAAACAGTAGTTGAGGTGGTATCTTTGAATGTGCTCTTGCGCACGCTTTCAAAATACAGGTACGATTTCTGCGATTGCATGCGCTGCAATGCAGATACAAGCAGTGGGGTAAGCTTGGAATGTGAGACTGCGCAAGTATGTACAATATGGATATGTTTGTTCCCCAATACCGTTCGCTGCGATGCTGATCCAGGAGGGCAGGAGGCTGAAATGTGGCAATTGGAAAGTCCAAAAGTATATAAATGATCGTCCCCACAGTGTGCGCTGCACCGCAAACACAAGCGCGAGTGGGGGGGGGGGGGGCACGGGTAGTGTCCGCTGCGGCTGAATTGATGGGGCCAGGCAGCACCATTGGCTGGCTATTGGGAGAAATGTATTATTTCCCATTAGGAAAGAACAATACAGGTCACTCCTTCACTCAGATATACTCGACTGCAGGTCTATACTAGATGCTGATGTGAGAGCTTCCAGAAGGCTTGTGCATACATTTTGCGATCAGTGGTTTGGTTGGGGTCTATGTGTTGGCACACGGTTTCATGTATCAACGCACCCGCCCGTTCATGTGTGAACGTGTATTTCTGCGATAGTGTTGCTGTATGATGGCTGCTAGGGATACTATATAGTTGGCTACTACGCAGGTCTGCATGTTTCACGAATATGTACATGAATTGGTAGTGAATTCACAACGTGCTCGCCTCTTCGTGTGTTGCGCACTGCCGAACGAATGAGAAGCAAGTTTGCTTGCTATCTCATTTGTGTGAGATGTGTAACAAAGAATGCAATACTTCTTCAGTATGAAATATGATTCATGATGCCTTGATCATGGCACTTGTGGCACTCGGGTGGCCCAGATCATACTGTGCAAATGTGTTGGCGCAAGGGGCTGCATGCTCCAAACACCAGCTCGCTTGACAGATAAATGATGCACGTGGCACTTTGTGACCTCTTCATTTCAGGAATATTAGTTACTGTAGGGGATTCTCAGCGCTGGAAACAGTCGGTCCGTAAGAGCTGGAGGTGAAACATCCCCATGGATGCTACAAGGAACGTTTTGATGCGTGTGCCTTACCCAAGGTGGAGCACGCACGCGCTGTCAGCGAGTTACCCTTCTACTCTCAATATCCCTGTTGGTTATATAATGCGTTGAAGTCTTTGCTGAACTGCATGGTGATCGCCTGCTGGCTAGCCATGTCGTCTTGAAGAACATATGAAATCCAGCTCACCGCTGCAACGTACAAAATGTTCATAAAAGACTGGTACATTTATTCTTACATGTACTGAAAGCTCGTGAGCCATGGTGGAGAAAATATAACAACCGTTAGGCAAGCTTTTCCAGTTGGTACCTTGCACTGCTTTCGGTTTTGGGAACGGGAAGATAGGTGGCTCCCGATTGAAAATTTTCGGCCCCAGATTCCCAGTGGTTACAGTATACTCTATTTAAAGCCACACACACCACGCATGGACGCTTCTGTTGGCACACGAATGTATGCACGCTCATCTTACACTACACTGCACCAACGGTTGACAATCCGACAGTTGATAGATGCCAGAGCACGTTTGTTTTTCGGCACCCAGGTTCATGCATGCAGGCATCCAATGCTGCTGGGGTGACCTTGCATCTGGTGGTGGATGTACCGGTACTGCAGGGACATTACTCTTAATGTACAGGCGAGATTAAGCGACATCGCAAGCAGCAGGGTGCAGTACGTGCGCGTGCTGAGCACCATGGTCTCTAATGCACTGATCGCCCCATCCTGCGTCCATATGCACTGCAAAGCCAACTATATGTAGCTGAATTTCAGCGGGGGGGGAGCTACAAAGCGGCACTCACGCCTCAGTTGATGTTGAGACAAGCGGTGTATTGTGTGAGTTGTCCCTGTTGCTGTTTCTCATGCCACTGATAGTGATTATGGCGCGGCACTCCAGAACACGAAGCACACAGATGTGGGTTCGTCTCCAAGAAGGTAACAAAGCAACCAATTATCACAAAGCAAGAACAAGAACACAACACAGCAATACAAAGCACTCTAGAGTACGCTAATTTCATCAGGCTCTATTCAACGCACAGTTGTGAAGCACACACAGAGCTGAGAATGTGGGGCATCACAGGGATGATGCATGTCCCTGAACGTCATTGTAATTCTTGGAGATTGCCCTGGTGGCTTCACGCCTGGTGAAGACCCTCAGTGGTAAGACAGAACCATTGCAGACGAGACGCTGCATCCACAGGTCTGTCACAACAGCACGCCATCACAACAGTACTGTGGAGCACTCGGGCTGCGTTTGGCGCCCGGAAAAGACGACAGCTGCAGCGCAAATTTGGGATCGGGATGGAACTGAGACATGGGCAAGGTGCAAGTGTTGCAACAACTGTCCATGTCGCATAACTACGCATCGACAAAGGGGTCTGGAATCACTGTGTCCATGATGGTCCTGGCGGTGTCGACGCTGTTGACCACGTTAACGAGTTGATATCTCTTACAAACAGGAAACGTAGTAAACAGGCATGAACCGAAATAGCCAGAATCAACGAACACAAAATATCCACCACTTCACATTAACGAGTACTCGTCGTCACTCGGATAACAACTGGTTGCACACAACATCACGATCAATCCAAACTACGATGTGTTACCTCGTTCTCCTGCAAACCTGGCTGATATTCTGGTGCACATAGGGATTCGAGTTATCATGAATCTACTGTATAGGTTGAGGAAGATCTAAATATGTACTCTAGGCTGAGGAACATGCAATGGCCAGATGGGGAACAGACGCAAAAGACACTACATAACTTAAAATCACTACATCTGATGTATATGGACACTCCATTAATAATAGCTTATCGTTTGCCCAAGGTGACCACACCTCATTGATGGGTAGGGCATGTTGAATGGATTGGACGCACATCGATTAGTATGCAAAGATATGGAATACTACAAGAGTGACGAAGGGTCCGCTGCGACGAAACCCTTGCCTGCTACATTAAAGCTTTGGTTACTCCATGCCAGTGGTATCCTGAGGTATCATGCTAGAGCTTTCGCCCTGTGCTAAAGTTTTTCTTTTCAAAAAGCAGGTCTCTGCTAAGGTGTCAAGAGACAGAACACAGAAATACTGGTGCACCGACAATGGTGCGTATGCAAGGAATGCACTAAAGACTATTGCTGCATGAAATCCTAACACTCCTTACTTCTGACACTTACGGTCTGTGTACAGTTAGAGGTATAACTGCATATAATAGATCATGTACCTGCAACTCAACGCATGACAACTTAACTCATCCTCGCACAAACAACACATGCCATTCCACTGCCGATGCAACAACCAGGAATAAAGATGGCATCTTTACCCACAAGGTGCACCAAGCCATGACAGTTGAGTACAAGGACGGACTCAAGCAGTGTGTAAAGTAGTTCCATAGAATGCAGTGTGTGTAAAGTGCAGCAGAGTGAGTGTAAGGACTGACTCAAGTCAGCGTCTCAGAAGTCACTGGGGGCCCCTCCTTACCATCTGGAGCCCCTGCTCCCCTCTCCCGCCGCTTTTCCTACCCTGACTGCCGGGCCCTGCCCTGCCCTGCCCTGCCCCGAGTTGATCACAGCCAGTCTACTGAACTCAGATGTTCAGTGGATCAAATCAGAGTGGCTATGTTCAACACGCTGCCCCGTGCCCCTCCTGTTCTCCCACAACATGTCGCTTTCGTCTGCCTGTATATAGTCGTTGCCACCGTCTTCTTTCTGTCGATGTAATCAAGGTCCCTGACCACATGTAGCGCTACCTGTCTCAGTGGTCAGGAATCTTGATAACATCGTCACTTTCCTTTCCCCCCTTGCCGGCGCCACATGAACAACATAACAACCGCACGTCTAAGGCTGCAAATTAACAGTTAACGCCTGTTTAAGCCCTATTTAACACCAGTAACATTCTTTTAAATGAACGCGTTAATCGGGTTTTCCAGGATTAATCGTCTATGGGTCAATTGTGACAAGTTTCAATTAAGCTGTAATTCTTATGTAATAATATATGTGTAACCACCAACAGCAAGGCACATGGCGGTGGCTAATGCGGACGCAGCCCAGCGACACAACACTCTTTTCTGAGTGAGACAAGCAGGAGCCAGTTCACAGCCGGGGAGCGGATCCAGAAAGCCCAAAAGCAAAGCAAACTGCGTAAGTTGACTCGTGTGCTGCAGTAGTCAACTCTTGCTCCTGTACCTTCTTTTTTCTTTTCGCACTTCAACAACACCCACAGGTGTCGTTCATGCAACAGGCATGAGACACTGCCTGGGTATGTGGAACAATTGCAGGTACTCAGGGATCCGAATTGATACCTGCACTTGACCACTGGCCTCGCAACGTTCAGGGAGGCGGCGAGACGCGTTCTCCACGTCTGCCTGGAGGCCTTGCAGATACACGTCAACAAGATATGCCACCACCCTCACCTCAGGGAAGTCGCTTGCAACTTCCTCGAGCGGCCCCTGCAAGCCCAGAGCAAACAGGAGAGGCCCAATGGGATCCCCCTGTCTCACACCAGTGGTTGACAAGGAACTCATGGCCGCGCGGACCGCCATGCACCCACAATTCAGCAGGCGCGGCATAAGCCCATTGCACAAAGGAGAACAACTGAGGGAGCCGTTCTGCAGCGGCTGCAAGCACCGCCTCGCGACAAATGGTGTTGAACGCATTACGAAAGTCAGTTGCACAAGTCACATGCCCAGGGTGCGCAGCAGCGCCCGCCCCCAATAAATGGCCGATGCATTGCGCACCTCCAGACACACCAACCCGTAGCTGAATTGGTGCCAACGAGGGGCCGGCAGTTGAACACAGCTCAATTGCGCACAACGAACAGAAGCGCATCCACA
>JAUMHD010004542.1:0-13737 GCA_032359135.1 Ulvella scutata
TTGTTGCTGACAGCAGGAACCCACACTGGCTAACTTCACCAGCTATGTTTCCCTGCTATCACGTGCACTTCTTACATACACAGAGCTCTCTGAGCAGGTGCCCTCGCTGTCGACAGTGACAGCACATACAACGCAGGCTGGGTGGCAGCATTCAGGCACTGGACAGCGTAGGCAAGCAGGAGACTACTCTTAGGGGGATCGTTTACATTGCTGTTGGGCTCGGGCAGCCGCTGGCGACGCCAGTCATGCCCCCCTGTGGTGTATGGGGGGCGCCTGGTGTGCACCTGATTCCAGGCACATGCAGCGCACAAGGCTGGGTGGCAGCATTCAGGCACTTGACAGCGTAGGCAAGCGGGAGACTACTCTTAGGGAGATCGTTTACATTACTGTTGGGCTCAGGTAGCCGCTAGCGAATCCAGTCATCCCCCCCTGTGGTGTATGTGGAGGGGGGGGGGGTGGTGGCAGGGTCTTGCTGCGCCAGCATCTGCAGTTGGCGCACCCCTGGACGGTATTTCCACGGCCTTGCCTTGTTTTCATGCTCCATGCACATGGACCTAACTCCTGGTGCAGCTGGTTGGGCGCTGCCTGCCGGGGCTGCTGCCAGTCAGGCCAGAAGGTCTGTGTTTGTGGTGGCAGGGCCTTGCTGCGCCAGCGTGCACCTCTGGACGGTATTTCCAAAGCTGGTGCATGTTTTTGCTCCTTCTCGTCGTGGCAAATTGAGTGCGGCACCAACCTGCTGTTTGCTTTTAATTATCGAGACGTTTAATTATCGTGACACTGTGGGAACAGGATGTGAAGGCGCCATTCCCTGAAGGTGCCATTCCCTTCACATCCTGACGTGTTCGTCACGAATGTCATTCCCTTCATATCCTGACTTGTTTGCCACCATAGACTTTTTTTTCCATCATGTGGACATGTTTGTTGTACTCTCTGAACATGTTTTGGCATCATAGACACGCCTGGGAGTCATATCATTGAGGAATCCTTGTGGCGATGCTGGCACAGGATTGAGGTGCAACGGCACCGCAACTAACAACAGTGTGAATCGAACACACTTGTGGCTCCGCTAGGAAGCGAGCCTGCCTCGCCAGTCAGCAGTACCGTGTTTCAAGGGGCACTAGTGGTGTGGGCTGGTCTAGCCATGAAATACACGCTTGACTGTCAACACTCTTGTGTATAGAATCCAACCACAGAAACATAATACGTACTCCATTACGGCCCTGTTCCAGTTCCTGCTTCTTCAGCAGGGGCCATGGCATGGGATGGTTTTCTGACAGAAACGAAATTATGGAAGACTCATCCTGACTACCTTCCATCCACTTCCACATACACGGGATATAAGTTGTATCGAGAGAGCCTTTACTCTGCAGACAGGCGAGTTAATTGCGGATCCTGTACGGAAGATTATGCATACATGTATACATCACAGTGGCAGCAGGATACTGAGGACCTACAGGAGGACGTCGGCATCTTCAGTACTTTCAAAAGGCGTTTCAAGTGAAACTGTTTGGTTCAGATAGGTGAGCTGAGCTGCTGTCTAGCAACCCAAGTGCGAGCTACAGTCACGAGCTGTGGCGACAACCCAGGGCATGGGCTGGGCGCTACGACGTTGTGTTCAGTTCATTTTCAGGCCGCAGCTGTATTCTTGTTGAATCGTCCGTACAGCCACGTTCGTGGAAAGTATCCACTTTCATGCATGCGCATGCGGCTAGCCATACCGAATGCTGGACGTCCAAGATCCGATGAGAGCACAGCAACGGATTTGTTCCGGATGGACTGGTCCATCACAAGCACATGCAGTACCGGCAACCAGGTACTCTTCTTGCTACGGATCCAAATGAGTTCTACCACGGGTTCTAGCAGAGCGGGCATCTTGATCCCCATCGGGTGTCAGCCACATAACGTCTCGAGTAAGGTTGTGCACACCGTAGTGTAGTGAATGATCTAACTTGCCATATAGTGCCTGAATCGGGTGGATTGTTTCAATGTCTGCCGCAACTATTTCTCCTGACGCGTGCGGCATCGGATGCCCATCCGGCACCCAGACAACCTGAAATCCAAGAAGACGCCGGGCAAGTTGCCTCCCATAGAAGTATTGAATGCCCAGGTACGGTCGTTTGGCGGATCAACCGTGTACGCGTGCGATATCCTACACAAAATTACACAGCACTCTTGCAGGCATCTTGTGATGCACACAGCTCCTTTGAAGCACGAGATACGGGGTGGTATGTACCTAGACATAGAAGTCTCGGTTCTGGGAGCAACTGTGGTGCATTTACACGTACGTCTTGTGCTGCGCCCATCACAACTGGCATGTGCCAGTGCATGCTCATCGCAGCAGGGGACCACATACATACTGATCACACTGGGCAAGCTATAATTGCTTGCAAGGCGGTTCGAATCCGCCTGTGATCGTCACAGGGCTGCACACACGTCTCTCCTGCAGTGTCTGTAATCATTCCCTTCGTGGAATGCGATGTTTTGCATTAGACTGGCTATGGGTATGCACAAAGTACAGGGCCGTTTAATGCGACTGATAGCGCCTCCCATAGGAGTGTTTGCCGCCCCAGCATCCTTCAAGAAGACTTTGCCAATCCTTGGGTCGATCCTGCACAGTGGGTGCACTCCCCAGCTTTGTCTCTATAGGAGGAGGCCTGTGGTACCAGTCAATATAATTTGAGCTCACTGGCACCGCAAGCCTCTCCAGCTTCCTTCCTCCCGCAGTACAGCTCGCCAGCTTCAGCCTGGCCCTGTATTCCACTTGCAACACTGTGGAATTCTCCTCTACAGATTTGAGTAGGCGAGTATAGTCGGCACGCGTCTCCAGGATGCCAGCACCCACCAGCGCGTCGGCAACCCGATCTACCCACATCACCCCCGGTTTGGCCGGCTTGAGGGCTCGCTGCACGTCCCTGGCCACGAATGCATCGACGATGGCAAAGCGCTGTGGTTGGAGCGGGATGCCCAGTGCCTCTGCAGCAGCCACTGCAGCATCGTCACGCAGCTGTGCCTTGACGAAGTACGCGACCCGCCCCACACAGGTGCTGGTTTCAGTGCTGTTCCTGCATTTGGATTCAGGCATTGCACCAGACGCCTTCCTAGGTGGTACAGTACGCGTCAATAGCTGAGTTGAATGGCAACAGCACGGGAGAGCCAACTTGTGCCAAGACGTGTACGTCCAGGCCTCGTGGCAGACCTGAAATCTATGCCAAGTACGCACCAGCGGGCATGATGCTGGAAGGTGAGCCACTGGTTGTCTCGTGTGCGTTGGGCGGTGTATTCCTGTGATGGCACGTAGCTGTCTCCGTACAACACCCCCCTTGAGTACACCTCATAATCGAACATTGTGGCTAGGTTGATGCCTGTCGCCTGCAGCCAAGTATGCGGATCCCCACCCCCTCTGATGTCTAGCCCATCCACTGCTGCAAAGTCAGTATGCTGGGGTCAGTGTGGCAACGACCTGCGTGAATTGTAGTGTTCGAAGTGATAGCTAGCAGTGGATACGGTAGGGGGAGCATACCGAGCACACGTGGCCACTCGCCTCTGTCGTGACCCTTGCACTGTGTATACAGGAAAAATCCAACAGCATTGTATATGTCCATGGCCCTTCGGCTGCCCGCCCGATGGGGGAACGAAACGCCCTGCAGCATGGTGCACTCTCCGTCCTGCAGTGTGTCTCTACGGCTGCGCCTGCGTCCCACACGGGCTGCAGCTGGAGCAGCGTGTGCCTGGGCAGCGCCTTCGTTTGCTCTCTGCCCCTAGACAATGCAGTCTTGATGTCCTCCAGGGTAGGTATGAGAGGGCACGACTCACAGAAAGTTTTTCCAGTCTGCGCTGCTTTGAACATGAGGATCTCCATCGCTTTCGAGCAGTGGTTGTCCTGATGCGCCAGCTGTGTGGCGTTTTCTGTGCTCCCCCCTACCTTATCCCTGAAAGTGCACACCTTGTTAAACGAACTGCTAACACAGCCTTACAACGTCGACCGCACGATCTGCGAATGAGAGCTGGGTTACGAATCAAACTTCAAGACTGTGCTGCCTTTGTGCCGCATCAGCCGTCGTTGCCGAACACTATATGGCCACTCCCCCGCAGTATGTCCTCGAGGTGTGCAGTAAGAACATGCAGTTTCCACGTAAACTTGAACTGGCTGCAACCAGCCTGCGACTTCCCGTGCAGGAACTCTGCAGTGGCCGCGTAGGCGTACATCGCAGCCCTACCTTCTCTCAGGCGGTCGAAGTACTCCTGCCTGGTCAGGCCAGGGATAAGGCGGCTGAAGCACATCATTCCGTGGCGCAGCAGGAGCTACATGACGCCGACTTCTGGCGGTACCCCAAAAGCAAACAGATCGTGGCAGTAATAGGGTGCGCCAACTTCAAACTGCAGCTGCATTTCCGACATGGACATCGCCCCTAGGTACTTGGTAAAGTCCTCCATTATTCAGTCAGGCTTGTCCCGAAGCACAAATTGCAGTCTTCTTGCCTGCAGGATCGTTTTCACGTCTCTGGGTCTCTTGAACGGGACCACCAGACTGCCATCTGGTGCTTCAGCAGCACCCAGTCTTACATTCAACCACTGCAGCCAATCCTTGCCGACACCTAGGCAACTACAGTGGTATACCGCGAATGGGGCGTGCAACTTAAGATCCCAGTATGCCACCCCCGCCTTTGCTGGCTCTGGCAGCCCCATGCTCCCCTCCGCAAGGAACTTTGCCCGCCACGCCTTGCCAGTGGCCGTTGTGTTAGGAGGGCCCTGGTACAGAGCGGGGCGGTGAGCCTCAACCGCGCGGGCTCTCTCCAGCACTTGACGTCAAGTCAGAAAGGTCATGGAGTGCGGTCTGTCAGCACCAGATTTTCTCTTATTCGTAGCCTGCCGCAGCACACCACTGGCGAAAGCCTTGCAGTTGCCACACTTTGCCCCTGTTTGCAAGTTGCGCAACTCGGCAGGCCACGGCTCCAGGTACCTGCAGCGCAAATGCATCCTGTGGCAACACGACCACCAATGACTGACCACAGGATGCTGCACATGGATGACTGGGACAGGGTTTCGCATGCGCCACGCCTGCAGGCAGTGGCTCCAGGCAAGCTCACATGAAGAACACGTCACACACCCCAGGTACTTTGTTGCGGTACATTTGCCTTTTTTGCCCACCATGCCGCACTGGTCGCAGCCCCTTTCGGCAGCGGGAGCAAGGGTGCGGCTCAATACCTGCCGCATGGGATTGTCTCCCTGAATGCCTGTGCACACTACCCACACTCCCACCTCTGTCACTACTGGGTCGCCGTTGGCATCCTCGTCCCACATGTATACGCAGCTCATGACATCGGGTGCAAGCACTCAAAATCCATCCACATCTGCACGAAAGGCGCTACTGTGATATGCCAGAATGAAAGTAGTTCCAAAACGCCGATTTTCACCTCACCTCCTACTGTGCAGTGCAACCCGCGACCTGTTTTCAAAGTGGCATTGCGAGCTGTGCAAAGGCCGCTGCATCATAATCTGCAGGTATGCTGTGCGGCAGTGGTTGTTTGCAATTTAGATACTATGAACTCTTTTCTGCGTACTTAATGTTGAGGCAGAGAAGCACCAGCGCCATCGAAGTCCATTCTCTCCCTGTCCTCGGCGTCCGGCGGGGCTAGGTTCTGCAGCTGCTGGGAGTCCAAAGCTGTCACGATACCTGCCGCCGTACTCTCACCTTCGCCTTCTGATATAGCCGTGATAATATCGAACTGGCCCTTACTAGCCGTGTCCCAGTCGATTGCAATCAGCCGGTAACCGAACGTCCAAGTGCTGTGAACCCTGCGTTTAAATGGCTGAAAGGCGTCGCAGCCTCCCTCAACTACGAGTAGCAGCGTTTTCTGCGCTCCACCTTGCTTCACTTCTTCGATATGGGCCTCGTACTGCTCTGCTGTGCACACCGGCCCAGTTTTCAGAAACCGCATTTTGGCCTCCCTCTGGCGATCGGGTTGCAGCTGTCTGTAACTAGGGATGAAGTGCTCGCAAAGTAGAGTGGATAGACGCGATGAGTACGTAGAGTATGGGCTGTTTACTGCAGCTTCTATGTCGAACGCATGGAGGCCGGTGCAAATGCGTCTGCTCATAAGCAGGAGTGGAAGACCGTGTTCAAGCCCCAGGTAACGGAGCTCTCGCACGGCAATCTCCCTATCTTTTTGCTGTTTCTTGTACCTGGGCGCATTGCAGCCCTGAACCGGGCAGCGCAGCTGGTCATCCTCCAAGTACATATGTGAGCAATCGGGGTTGCCGCACAGATGCAGGCGTTGAAACCCCGTGTTGCCGAGGGTTTTCACCAACACACTGCGCATAAGTTTTCTGAACAGACAAACTGTACCTGGGAGCGCGGTGGGAGGGAGGATGAACTTGAGGAGCCGCAAAAGGTCTCTTAAGGCAGGCAGAGTGATGCGGTGGCGTTCTTTGTATTCCGCGAGCAGCTGTGCGACTTGCAGTCCTTGAGTGGGCACTTCTTGCCGCCACACGACCACAGAGGGTTGAAGTACTTCTCTGCGAGACCTGCGATGGGCCCACCCCCTTCTCCGTGCGGCAGCTGGAGCTCTTCCTCCGGCTCCAGGAGAGCTTTGGCTTCCTCTTGGAGAATATCTGCACCGCGACTATAATCGCGATAATACGGTAAGTGTGTAAAGTTGCAGGCTTAACTCCATAGCATGGCTCATGTGTGCAAGCCGCAGCCGGAGCCGTGCAGGCGCCTCGGGCACCGGCGGGGCGGGTGGCCATGCATCACCTCTTGTCCCTGTACCACCAAAACGCGCACGGCACTCGACTGACCAGCTCGTGAACGCGACTGCCAGGGCTGTGGTGCAGGCCCACACTCTGATGACCCTGGACCAGCTGGGCAAGGATCACGCCACTGATGAAAGGGTGATGCGGTACCACCAGGCCTGTGACGCGGCCGCTATCAAACGCCTCGCTATGTGCAAGATTGTGGGCCCCATGTCCAAAGGGAGCACGTACGCCCAGCCACGCGAACTACCGTCGCAGGGTCGTTGACTGCTGATTGACGCGACCTCTATTTCTGCAGGAAAGGGGACGGTACGCTGCAGTCGGTAGCTGAGGTCCAGGGCAAGCTGAATTTCATCAACTGCGTGCTCAGGATCGTGCGCGAAGAGGCCCCAGGGACGCACACCTTCCAGGAGTATGACCCCCTGAGTGAGGCCTACATCCACGAGGAGCGGGGCCACTCTATCCTGGACGCCCTGGAAGGAGGGGCCAGCGCTGCCAAAGCCACTCCCAGCCCGTCGCAAGTGCGAGCCATGAGCTGGCACTACTGGGTATGTCCGCTTGCTGACACCTCGCCTGTACTAGCTTGTAGTTTGAAGCTGGCAATGTATGCTACATTTGATACCATCTACTATCATCGAGCGGTGAACCATTTTGTGGTTTCACGCCCTAAGGTTCGTGGTCGTACATACAGGGAGCAGAGATGTGGGGCGTGACGGCGGCGGAGATGAAGGACGCAGGTGGCGAGCAGCCAGAAGGGGCAAACCGCCAGTCTCGCGTGATCAAGGTGATCGCAAGGGGCCCGGCAGCGGCCGCCCGCTCGCATTTGCAGAGGCCTGTTTACCAGGCCGAAACGGAGGCGGAAGATGAGTTAGCAGAGCAGGCTCAGCTGGACGCAGAGGAGGAGGCGGGCGAGGATACCGCGGCAGAGGAGGCAGCAGCTGCCAAGCGCAAAAAGGCGGCGGCTACCAAGAGGAAGGCCAGGGCACTGGACGCACGGAAGAGGAAGGCTGCAAGGGCTCTCCGGCATCGAGGTGCTTTAACCCTCGCATTTGTCATGTTTCCAAGCAGGTGGCCAGCCGAGCGCGGTCTTGTTTTGTGTTGCATGCCCCCTCCTGCCATGAATGCCTCCTGCTGTCATGACCAGACTCCGTATATGCGCTGTGCAGAGCTGTGTGTCCCTAATCCAGAGGACCGCACATACGTCGCCGTCGTCGCTGATCCTGGTGCCGGGACCATCTCCATGGGCGCCCATCAGCTGGGTCTGCTGCAAGGAGTGGCCCCCTCCGTGGAGTACTTCGCCCGCGACTCTCCACAGGCCCGTGAGGTGCGCATGTCTAGACTTGCAAGATCGGTGGTACTCTCCAGACGCAGCATCACCACGAATCTACTGGTTCAGTTCTTCATCAAGGTGGGGTTGTGGAAGGTTGAGGAAGAAGAGGAGGACACCGCAGGCGAGGAGGAGGCCGACTCCCGTACGCGTCTTCCACTCCGCCGTGCTCCGGACGGGACCCCCAACGACGAGGTGCGTACATGCGCTTGTTGGCAGGATGTGTGCAATCCCTAGGTGTCTTCTCACTCGTTCCTGCACTCGACCACATTCTCCAGATCTGTCACCACATGCGCCGGCACCTCCCCACTGATTCTTACTTAACAGTACTAGTTAGTGCATGCGATCGTTATACCGATATCATTAGCAGTCCGACTCTTGACATGCAGCCGCTGTACAGCACACGTATTACGTAAAAAAGTGTGCTCACGAGTGGTCCCGTCTGGCGCTGCACCACGTTCTCCAGCTGACACGCTCACGCGCTGCAGCAGGAACGCCGCCAGCTGCTGGCGTTGCTGGTCTCAGATGCCTAGAGGCAGAGGTGGTGGGCTCCTGCTGCAAGGGCCCCTGGTGGCCTTGTGCCCTGGCCTGCAGCTGCTGCCCCAGTTGTGCTGGTGGACGGTGGCTTGATTCCGTGCGCTGATCTCTAGAGCGCGTCCATGCTGCACAGACCCGTGTGTCTGTGTGTGTGTATGTTTGACCAAGTGTGTGTGCCTGGGGCAGTACCGAGGTATTGCGTTCTCGCCTTGCAAGTATTTGTTTTCTCTGGCAGGCAAGTGTATGTGCTTGTGTTTTGATGCTTGTAGTGTTGTGTCCCTCCGGAGTCGATGCAGAGAGTGGGGGTAGAAAATGCTGCTTCCATGGGCAGTGTCCCAGGTGTGTAGCCACAGAGCTACCTGATTGTAATTCTACTGCAGCAGTGAGTGGCTGCATGGCCAGTAATGTGGCATTGTGGACAGCACGGCATCGCTGTGCAAGCCTAGTGAGCAAGCCTGGAATGTGATGGCATGCCAGTCTTGTGTTACATGCCACACCTTCTGCACAGTCTGCCTCATACCCCATGGCGAGTATTAGTCGTTGCTACCCACCATACTGAGTTCACGGTGCACCAGTGTGGCCGTCACACAAGACGCCAGTCTGACTTCCGACCAATCAGATCTGACATACGTCAACCATCCAGACTGGCATACATCTCCGCGCCAGATAGCAGTCCATGCTCCTTAAGTACACGCCAGACCGCTGTAGACACTTGTACCAGACAGACACACAACCTCATACCAGACAGCCAACATGATCTCTGACCAGACCGAGTACGTGCCTTGCACCAGATTGACATGTGTCGGGGAACCAGACCGATACCCATCCGCATACAAGACTGACAGTATGAAGTCAAACCATACTGCTCTGGCGACCTTATACCACGCTGCTCTTGCAACCTCATACCAGACTGATGTTTGTCTGCGCACCAGACTGTCATGGGTCGGCAGGCCAAGGGGTTCATAATTATTTGAGGTCGCATATCAGACTGCTGCAAGGGCTAGACAGACTGTTGTCTGTGTCGTCCCAGACTGGCACCCGGCTGTGAACCAGTCTGGACATTTTTTTCGCCAGACTGACGTCTGGCGAAACCAGCCTGGTATGCCCTCGTACAATCCCCCCCCCTTCTGCCCTGTGCGTGTCCCAGTCGATTGCAATCAGCCGGTAAGCGAACATCCAAGTGCTGTGAACCCTGCATTTAATTGGCTGAAAGGCGTCGCAGCCTCCCTCCACTAACAGTAGCAGCGTTTTCCGCGCTCCACCTTGCTTCACTTCTTCGATATGGGCCTCGTACTGCTCTGCTGTGCACACCTGCCCAGTTTTCAGAAACCGTATTTTGGCCTCCCTCTGGCCATCGGGTTGCAGCTGTCTGTAACTGCGAGGCTCTGGAATTCCCTCCGCCCCTGACCACGAACTGTCCAACCCAACAAGGCACTCTAGTGCTACCACAATGATGCCGGCACAACACTACTGGGAAAGCCAACAAGGGTCTAATTGCCTTGTTCATGCCTAAAACATGCTCAGGGGCAGCAACTGTATCACTCCGGAGTTGCTCCAACGACATACAGCAAGTTGCCTTCTGACAGACATCCCCTACCTACGACGTGTGCACCTGAATGGCGATGAGCTCTGCACTGCTAATGGAGACTTCTCCATACACTGTATCAACGATTACTGCCTAACATCCCAGCAACCTGTGTTCAGTGTGCAGCGCATTGTGTCCTTCACCCCCCTAGCTGCCGTTATGGCAGCACTGAATTGCAATGACCACCGTGGCTTACTCTTCACCACGTCTTCGGATGGCAGCACAGGGCACAACACAGCAATCCGGCAACATGCCTGTGTAGGACTCTAAATTAGCCGGTTAGGATTGATAAGCGAAAAATTAGGATCGATATTCACCCTAATCAATGGCTAATCGGCATTCTGGGATTTAATCAATTTCTGGTGAGCCCTAAGTAATGACATTGATTATGATTAGTTCTAATCCTAATCAACTGTTCGCCTAATTGTTAATCAATTATTCATACCAATGCGAGGAAACAGACTGGTGCACTGTTGTCATTCCAGTTGACACGAAATACTGCTCACTTGACATTATAGCAACAACAGTCTCACTTTTGCATCGTCTAGCTAGATCGGCTATGGTGGCACCTTCAGTTTCACAGCACTTTGAGGTGCACGTGCAATACTGGGCCCTTCGAGGGCGTTTTGGACCGGACAAACTGTTTGGGCGACGGAGGCAACCTGCAACCTGCCATGCAATATCCTTTTGCCGCTTTTCTGGGGGATGTTGTTCTCCGGCGGCTCGATTTTTCCAGCTGATTCGGCAGTTTGATCCCTCAATGGGGCGTTTTTTGTGTTTCACCACCAGATGGAACCCCTGGCCCTTGGGGCATACAGGTATTTTCACAATGGCGCCCCCAGCACCATTAAATATCCCCAAAGTGTGTTTAATATCGCCAAAGCAACCAAAACATAGGGGAATTGTCCTGTCTAGGGGTACCTATAAGGGCCTGTATTAATTAATAATCAACCTGTAATCAATGCGAAAACGACACACTCAGGTATTGATTAGGACCACTTATTAACCTGTAATCATTGTTTTTGCCCCATTCCTAATTAAACATTGATTAGCGCCTAACTAATCAATGTCTAATCAAACTCCTAGACATCCTAATTAAGAGCCCTATCCCTGTGGCACATACTATGAGTATGACTCCCTAGTGGCGGGAGTTGTGGAACTTGATGCCCACTTCCTGGCACGCCTGCAACATCCACACGAGAAATAGAGCGCTGTGCTCCTGCTCAGCACTCGAACTATTCTGCACTGACCTCCAGGGCTTAGCCACCCTCTCCAACCCGCCAGCCCTACGAGACGAGCTCGGCAGTACTTCACCCTGGGAACATGAGGACACCCTGACCACACAGCTATTCCAAAAGCAGGAACGGGCATTTTGCCTTCCTATTGCGATTAACAACTGTCTGGGCCGCAAGCTGGTGACCCCGCTTGACCTGCTGCAATCACGTACGCAGGCTCGAACTGACCCAGGTGCTCCAGAGCCTGACAGCCCGTGCGTCGCAGAAGGATGGTTTGCTGTGTCCGACTTCAACACGTGGGCCCGGCGCGAGAACCTACACTTACAGCTGCTTGGAACAGGCCAGCACATCGCTGGGAGCACATGGACAGACTCCCTTTCCCAAGCGGTTGCCCACAGTGACGCACAGGGGTGGCTCCCAGTTTCAGAATCCCCCCCACCAGACTGCGACATCATTCACCAGCCAGAAGGCCACTTTGTGGCAGTTTTTCTGGAGCCCCAAACAAAATGCTGGTATGTTATTGACTCCATGGAATGGCACCACAGACATGACCTCCCCCGCTGCCGACCGATGGATAACCCGCTGGTGAATGCAAAGTACACAGGCACAATCAATCTGTTCACGAACCTGCGCAGCTGTTATGGCTCGAGGCCCTTAAGAGGCTGCCAAATCCTCCCTGTAACTTCAGCCATAGTGCACCGCCACCACTCAACCAGCCCTGGAGGCACAGCTGTAGCGGCGCCAGCACTGTCTGTTCCCCCCAGCATCTCCTGTGAACCCCTCCGCGCAGTCTCTCCTCTTGCCCCGGTGCATGGAGCATCCACCATTGCCAAAGACACCTGCTGCCTAAAGCGTGCCCGATCTGGAAGTCCCCATCCACGTACGGCCCGCCTCGCTCCCAGCCAGTGGCAGGCCCTGCTCCCCAGACCCCGCACCCATCGACAACTTACCCTTGCGCCCAATCCACCGCATGGGCGGTGCACGATCAGACACACCCACGAGTCACTGCGGGGGCACCCTGATCGGCTCGCTCCTCACCCTGCGACGATGGCGCTGCATGCTGCCGGGCCCGGTGCGCCCACCTCCCCACCTGGCCAATCATTACCTCTACAGCTCTTTTTGTGGCTCTCTGCGGACAGCCCTTGCTTTGGACGTTGCCCGTGCGCAAGACAAGCGTTCTGTAAAGCATGCATGCGCACTGGGGGTCCATATTCTCCGATGTGCCAAGTTTGAGCCCCGCACAACAAACTTTCACCCTCACATGCGCCTGACAGTGAGCAACCCCATTCATGCTAAACAGTGTCGCGCTGACTTTTCGTCTCTGCAACAGTTTATGAGGCGAGAGTTGGGTTGGCGAGTGGCGCTGGATGCCACCCTGCCTGGCTCGCCCCTCCACCCCGAGCTACACGAGCGTGGTTACACACCTTATACTGACTCTCTCGGTTTCACACTCCCCCGCAGACCTTCTAAACAGAACAAGAAAACTACATCCCCCCACATGCCAACATCAACACTATTCCACAACAGATTTGCTGCTTTGAACCCCGACCTCCCCCTCCATGGTACATCCCAGCACCCGGCACTGCTGGATTCGGCTGAGCCTGCGCCTCGGGCGACAGGAATCTGCCCCAGTGCTGTACCCCACTTGCCAGCTGGCATCAGGCGCGCAAGCACTGATAATCCGGATACCCTCACTGTGCGCAGCTGGAATGTTCATGACCTCGGCACAAGCGAAGGACTCTCCGCCTTGTGGCCCTCAGCCTCTTCATGCACCAACACCTGGTGGAGGTGCTGCCTGTTCATGAAACGAATCTTAAACTAGACTCAACTCTTCCTGCACAGGCGGCGCTCCGATACTTTGGCTCGGGCCCAGTGCACTTGGGGACAGCCAGTGGTCGCAACTGCCGTGGCACAGGTTTCCTTGTCCGCTCCCAACATGCTGCCAATGTCACGTACCTCGGCCCCAAGGCCCCACTGGTGGACGGCTTCGGTGCTGTGTGGGCAAAGTGGGACGGTCCCCTTGTCAGCCCCCCTGTGTGGCTTGCATCTGTCTATGTCCCTGATACTGGCACCCAGGGGCGCGATGGCCAACTGCTTGCCCGTGTATGCAAACAAATCAGCGCTGGGTTCCTGCATTACTGCGGGAAAAAAGGGAGAGTATGCCTCATGGGTGATTGGAATGCCCATGTTGCCCACTCCTCACACCCTTCTGTGCCACCGAAATTACAGCCTGCTGCGCCCACTACTGGGTTAGGGGTGGTGAACGCGTCTGGTCGGTCCCTCCTCGACCTGTGCCTTAA